>JARHVA010000503.1:1705000-1745000 GCA_037957365.1 Torreya grandis | reverse complement strand
GTTTGTGTGTGCGCGCGCGCGCAAAGATGAAAACTTACTCCAATCAAATATAATGAAGAACATACTTTGAATAATTTATCTACTCCTTGACAAAGTTGTCTCCCATGCATCACTTGATAATAATATAGTTTTAATCAAAATTATAATATATTTAATAAAAAATTATATATAATTATCTTGAAATGCTCTAACTACTATATATTGTAAGATTACCTAGTTATTTAGATATCTCATATACACGAATGATGTATAAAATAAAATATGTTACATGACTTTAATTTGAATCTGGTTCAACAAAAGGGTTGTCCCTTCATAATGAAGTTTAAAATTTAATTATATAATATATTTATATACCCATATTTATTAATCAATACCCAAATGTTTAATTATGAAAACCTTAAATAATATTATACAAATTACCGATATTAGTAATACACTTGAAAAACTACTCGATTTTGAATTTAGATTATTCAAATTATACAAAATAGTTAAAACATAGATATGAGACATTTATGTTCTAAATTTTGTGTATAGCATTCATTACCTGATAGGGTAAAACCAAACCCCTGTTGACCTTCCTTTATTATCCTGATTGCTAAATTCCACCTTGAGCCTAGTTCATAATCCCATTCCTACAACCATGGAATGGAATATCAAAAACATCTGATCAAGCATGAATCAAGTATCAATATAATTTAGATAAAATAGAATTTTAAATGCAACACGCATAGTTAGGTATAATCATTAACTATAGTGATTAACCATACCAGTTACTTGTAATGATTAAATCATAGTAACTGAACCAGAATCCCATCTATAATAAATAACCAATAATATTATAACAGAAATTAACATATGCATAAATCAGATAAGTGTCATCTAGAATTCGATACAACATGCTAATAGTCTTTCTGGACAAGCAATAGTAAGCTGGTATCAAGTTGGGGAATAACATCCTCCCCCTCTTAAAGATGAACTATTTTAGTGACTCATCAAATAGCCAAAGAATACATACTACCAGTAATATGTTCTACTTACCAAGTAGCATTATTTCATAGCATTTTCCAAGTCCCCAAATGTGATAGTGCCCAACATTACCTTGCTGGAATTTTAATTATGACCATTTGGACAACAATGTCTCTCCTTGTATCAAGCCAATAAGCAATGCCCTTCTCAATTTGTCCTTTGTAACACTAGCACTAGTAAAAACTGGGTGTAGTATGCATCTCTTTTAGGATTATATTACACAAGTATTCCAATTTACTTGCAAATTACCTAATTGCATGCATTACAAGGTCATTGGTTACAACATAAAATTATTAAAATCAATCATAGATATACTTACCAACCAAATTTTCTCTTACTTTAGTAGATTGATTTGACAAAAGTTATTAATTTTAGTTCATCTACTCCTCAATTTAACCATTTCCAGCCACTAGCATGGTTATGCAATTAAAATATACTAGAAATGTAGTGTTCTAAGCTTCTAAAGTTTAACTTGCCGTAACATTCTTGCCCACAAGAGTGTTACCTTCACTTGCTAGAAAGGATTACAGCCATTAGTTTGTCGCATCTATGCATTAAAAACTTAGTATAATTTAGAAGCTTTTGATTTGGAATAATTTTAGTGTCAAAATTATATATATAAAGTTTAACTTACCTTAACATTCTTGCCCACAAGAGTGCTACCTTCATTTTCTATAAAGGATTACAGCCATTAGTTTGTCGTATCTATGCATTAAACACTTAGAATAATTTAGAAGCTTTTGATTTGGAATAATTTTAGTGTCAAATATATATATATATATATATATATATATATATATAATCAATGAATTTTCATTACATAGACCTACAAATTGAAGTCAACATTAAAATAGTCCAATCCAATCAGAATGTAACCAAATTGCCATTTCAAAAGTGGAATCTTCAACTGAAAGTGTTATGCCTTATGCATAACTTTTATGACATTTTTCACATGTCTTCCCAAAAAAATAAAAATTCATTCAGCATGGTTAATTTTCTTCCAACTTTACCATTCATGGGTTAGTGCAGCATCCTACACCAACCACACTAAACATTAGAGAAGCCATTCTAGGCATCAGAATCAACCCCAAGGCTTACAACATATTTTCCATAACTCACGAACTTGAACAATGGTTCATGGATCTCAATCCCACCATCTTTCATCAACCATTTAAGGGCATTTACCCAAATTTTATCGCTATATCCAAGATTTAAGTGGGTACCTAGGATTTCTTATCACCTGGCCAGGATTTTACATTGCTCTAATTGAACACAGATATAAATTCTAGTCATGCTTTAAAATAGAATATAATATTCATTCTAGAATATCATTTTTTAGCTAAAACACACATTATCTTACACATGAGTACTTCCAACCCATACATGTGCACTTTCAACAAGTACAACCTTGATGAATTTATAAAAGAGTCCAGCTCATAGGACCCATAGTGCTTCACAATCGATCATTTGAAATCTTGAATTACATCTTATCTTAATCACTCAACCAACTGACATAGGTAGCCAACAAGCATAACTAGTTACATGCCCATAATATTCAATTATGGCTCTAAAAGCTTACCTTCACATCATCCAAGAGTGAGTTAGCCTTGAAATAACTTTTCCCATCACTGAGCAACATATCCATGCTAATTATTTATAATCAGCTCAAAACCACTCACCACAAGAGTGTCATATCAGTTCAAAATTTTGCATTTGAACCCTTATCAAAAGCCAATATTGAACAACAGATCAGAATATTCCTATCACAAAAATTATAATATGAATTTAGTGTTACATTAGTACCCTTATTATCATTATAAAAATAAAATTAGTCAACATCATAATAATGTTCTGACTGAACAAGGTTGAAAACATCAACCATGGTAACTTTCTCCTTTCCAAATTCATGAGAAGAATCATGTTGTCAAAAAATTTATGACTATAGCATGGGTGCCAGTGATAAGAACATTTATGCACATTCCAACATGGTTCTAGGATCAATTATTAAGCACAGCAGGTGTGAGAATACTACAATTTTAGGTATTATCAAACATACTAACATACCATCATGTTCCTTTCAGTTGTCATAAAATAATGACAACATCATCAAACATCAACATCACCTGCTAAGGTATCACTAAATTTCTACCTACACTAGGCATTGAGTATGTTGGATGCACAAGTTCCAACAAATTTTGAAAGTTATGATGGTTAACTAAATCCATCATCTGATATAAAATGCTCAGCCCTAGGGGTCTTATGCATAATGTTTCCCAAGGAAGGGTATGTTCCAATAAAGCCTATCATTCAATATACATGCATCTAAGAAGGCTACCAACAAATATTCATGTCTCATAGATTGGATGGCTTGTGATTGTCATTATAAATAGAGATCCCCCAAGCTTGTTGACTTTCCCAAACATGCTAATATTATTCACCCCATTAGGCCCTCCAAGCTTGAGTCACAACCTTGGACCCCCCAATGATAGTATACATCAACATCATATGATGGATCACTCATGCAACCCATCAATGGACACTAAGATACATTCTTCTCTGATTCTAACATCAAGCTTCTATCACTACTCTTCTCATTGACTTGTTTTGACAAGTCAATTATTGACTAGTGTTACTTGTTTAGAAACAACATAACTCTGGGAAAGGGTGGACTTAGCCAAGGCTCAAGGTAATTATCAAAAGTTTTTTAATATAATATCTATTTTCAAATAGAATTTAATTGCTTTCATCCCTTCAAAGTTATGGAATAAAAGGCTGCTTTATTCAGCCTATAAGAGGTTAAAGCTTTTAATAGGCTCACACTTTTATTCTAAAGTGAAAAATTATTATTTTAGTTCATTGCATAATAAATCACCTCGGTCCTTATCAATAGGACCCCCAATGGTCATCAATAACCACTCATTTTTAACAAATTTACTGGCTCAAGATACTCCATAACTAAATATTTCTAAGTGTTGATTTACCTAAGTAAATCAAATACTCTCACCCCATCTATCCCTCTAGATTTAAGCCAATCTCTTGATCTTCCCAGGGTTATAATGTCCTAAGCATCTACTGATGACTTACCCATACAAGTTAACAATATATAGCAAACATCATTTCCCTATTTTCCAAGGTGTAACAATTATCACAAGTCTCTTATTGACTCACCCATATAAGTCAATAGTCAACATGTGATTCTTGCCATGACACAACTCGATTTGGGAAGGGTTGACTCAACCAAGGCTACAAGTAGATATCATAGTGTTGTTGTATAAAATTATAGATTTCTACTCATTCATTTGTTTCAATGGATGTAAGAATTTCCAGTACCTCAGTAATATAGAATAGATCACTGATCCATTCTATTTTAAGATAAAAGTGTCTTTGGACTATCAATTCATATCCAAATCAAATGAGACTGTACTAGCTTCATGATAGGAAAACTTCATGTCCCAAAGTTTCCTAGAGTAGAAACAATGCTCTAATACCAGATGAAATAACCCCAAATAATATTCTTGAGATTGCTTATTAGAGTGCAAAATAGAATAACATGTAAGGCTCATTACGCAACTCCATGACGCATAATTCATCATTTTAGTTTTGTACAACAATGTATAAATAACCAAAAGCATGATAGATCATAAAACAAAAATAGAAGAATCATCATACTAAGCTTTTGCTTATACATTCTTTACAATAGTTTTAGATCATCTAGAAAATGTTAGAGGATAGTTACCAAGACAATGCAACATAAGCCCTTAAAACATTATAACCTTTTTATATTTGCACAAGCAAAGATCAGACCTAGTATTACCCCCATTAAATCATTGTACCATGGTCTATAGTTCTAGAGGTCATTGCACCCATATTCCTGTACTTAGAGAATGCCATCATATAACCTATAACTCCATCATATGGGAAGTGATTATCATTGGAATTAGATAACCACATTCCTATTTACCAACATGAATTATTTAAACTTCACCATGCAATAATGCACACACTAAAAAATGAACATAGTATCACTAACAATCTCATCAAACAAGTAGGAACTAAACCATAAGGATCTATCATCCAATATAAAATGAATGCCATGAGTATGATAGACCACCAACAAAAGTGCTGCTAGGTCGAGATTATATGAATAAATCCTTGACCTTAGGATCCTCACACCATATGGTCCCTTCTATTCCTTTACTCAATAATAAGTCACAATTTAACCAACCACATAAACAATAAATTATTAGTAATCAATTTTGTTTTTAGACCATTAGCAATCTTCATGAAGTATCCCAGCTATGGGCTATACTTATGAATAGCTAGCTGCTACATCACACCTTGATCTCACATGGTCTCGAGATGACTAAACATGCATCCCAAATAATAATTAACCAAGCCTAATTAACACATCCAAATTTACAACTTCTACCAAAAGTCCTGCTATATTATTTAATACCTAATGTTCCAACAATGGAGTAAGGAAACTTAATCATAATTAAAAGAGGGCATGTAATATAAGCTACTATGATGATGATAACTACTAAGATTATCTAAATTATAATTTTTGGCTTAGTATCCTCGCACCATATCCCACAACAACCATGAACATAACACTTAATATTACCACTTTTTGATTCCCTATAATCTAAGGTAGCATGACCAGCTATGGGTTTCATCATAATGGGAAACCAACTGTCATAACAAGCACTGATCACATGGAGTCTCAATTTCACAAACCGAAGTCAAGCGAAGAGATTTAAAATAATAAAACCAGGCTGCATAATTAATAATGCTTATCAAAGGTTAAGCACAGTTTTAAATCCATACAGGCAAGCAAGATATCCAAGTAAGAATTCAGCTCAAAGAGTATTAAGCATGTAAGAAGCTTCCTACCATGGACAACTTTGAACTCATTTCACTTTGTTCAGCCTGCCGCCATATTAGAGGCCGATTATGTATGGTCTGATGTTTACCAACATGCTTCCAATCACATACATTATTCATTAAGATTTAATGCACTCAAGGTATTTAACATTAGCATGAGAAGTGGCCCAAATCAACAATTCGATTGGTAAAACTCAATGCTCACATGCCATAAATACAACGAATGCCTTTGGTTTCCTATTAAAATAGCATAAACCATAGCCGCAATGCAAACCTGCGATTCTATGGCTATCGTGGCATTTGGAATGGGTGGGAAACATTTCTTCTGTGTGCACAACGTTTCTCTCAAGTCTGCAAGCCATTTCAAATCATTTGTAGGTTTAAATGATATGTTTTTAGGAATCTTTGCCTTGATAAAAATATTTGGTTTGGATTCAGCCCTTTTTGTACTGTGTATTTGGGAAAGTTTCGAACACGCTTCAATTTTTTTTTGGAAGTTTCCCAGTGGGCTTAATATGTCTTTGCTGGAATTATGCAGCTAAAATACACTAGCATACATGGATGTAATATTTATTATGCATTAGTTTACTAACTAGTTATATATATATATATATATATATATATATATATATATATATATTATTTTATTTTAATAAATGAATAATAAAATTAAAATTTAGGGAAAAAATTAATTTAGTTTAAAAAGTTGAAGGAATATTACATACATAGTTTTTAAATTAAATATTTTATTAATATTAATTTTTTTGTTGAGTTTTTTAATTTATTTTTAAAAAATTAAAATTTTATGTATCTTCATTATTATAAATAATGTTATTCTTGTATATTTTTATACAATTATATATATGAAAAGTAGGAAACATTTTATATATAAATATAAATGAGAAAAATAGGGAAAGTGTGTCTATATATATATATATATATATATATACACACACACACACGTTTCTTACTTACAACTTTTGTATAGTCATTTCTCTTTACGTTTTTGTTGCTGTTGCGATTTTCTGTTTCTCGTTTCTGATAACATAGACTCAATGTGTTATTCGATATACAATTCAATATAATACAACAATGATTCAAAGAAGACTTAGACAATAAATGAACTTCTGACCCTATCATATCTTTTGTGTTAGTTGTCAAAAAGGTAGATCTAAATCCCAATGAATATATAAGGAAGTTAAAATACGATTATATCCATTACCACCACATACCATTTCAATTACCATTCTATACGAAATAGGAACGACAATATTAATTCTTTATCAACAAGTTCCATATTATCAACAAACACACGTAATGGTAAACATCATCATCTCTACATTAAGGCAACAAGATAACCATAACCATATAAAACCGAATAATCGATTGCCATTGATTTAGCAATAAGGTAAGATTTCAATTTGGTTCTTCATTATTAAAAACAGTTCCAAATAGTTGTATGGCAAGAACTATTGTTATCAAGAACAAAGACCGGGGTAATTTTTAAACAACCACTACATGGTTGTACACGCATATATTGTTTTTTTTCCAACAACACATTAGAATATTTTATAACAAGCTATAGATGACAAATTCACTACCCATAACTAACCAGAATTGGATGACTTTGGAACATGTTTGCCTAATGATTAATTGTTCTAAGAAGCTAATAGATAATACATGACTTCCAAGTCAACTTGAAGGCTAAAAGCAACCTTTTTGCAACTGCTGTTCCAAACCTTATCTAGTGGGCTTATATATAAAAGCCATTAGAAGGAAATGAAACTGTTGAACATTACTATTTAATTCCACATTTGGCGTTCGTTTATACCGACTAATTAAGCATCCAAGAATAACACTGACATTGCATTTCCAGCCAACAACAATAAACATACCAGGTATGCAATATAACATAGAAGCAAAGGTAACCATGATTTTTATACCAGCATTGCATAGTTTCAGCACCTGATAAAAGCATGGTAACAGTTTTATGAATCAACGCAAATATCAAACCAAGTTTCTAAACCATTCTAGATACAAAATACATAATATTAACACAACAGGTTGAATTACATCAATGTGAACTGTTAAAACAATTTTAAAACATCAGAAAGTAATCCATATACCAGAGGTAATGAGAGCAATCCAGCTGCAAGCACTAAGATCCAAGAAAAGGAAGATGGAGCATGCCACCACAAGAAGCCAACCCACAGGTCTAGTCTGATGAGCCCAACCATCAGGCAGCCCTAACCGCCCCAACCATCAGGTAGATGGTGGAGTCAGGCAGTCGGGTTTTATAAAAGGTCAAAAGAGCATGCAGGAGAAGATTAGCAACCGGTCAACGGGTAACAATCAAGCAGCAAAACTAAAACCCACAACACCACCAACACCAATGGGCAACAGCCACAATGCAATCAACAAACCACTTACTTCCAAAAGCATTCACATCAAAGCATGATCACGTTCCGAGCAACAGGCAGGGAATACTCACGAGATCAAAATCTTAAATACCAAAGAAGATCAGATAGACCTGATCCATTAACCATTCAAACATACGGCGAAATGTCACAATGGCAAACAGGATTTACTCAGCACAGCCAGATCAAGAGGCAAACATTGACAATAAATTAAGGAAACAAGGAATACGCAGTACAAGCATAAAATAGTCTTGCACAACCGCTAATGGGATATATGGATTATTAAAAAGGTGATTCCCAAATCAGATAAACAATTACATGAGTCCACCAGCATTAACATGTCACCAAGGAGTTAAATTCAGGCAAAGCAAAGGAGATTATGTGGACAGTATAAATACCTAGCTGAACACCAAGAGGTATAAAGAACAGAGGTTTTTAAAAGGGAGATCAATTCGTAGTGGCATGCGGTTTCGAACTCTACTCAACCCGAATAAGCCAATTAGAAGTTCAAGTTATACCAGTGCAAGGAAAGGTCAATTTAAATGACGCTAACAGGTTACAATAAAAAGGCCAGATCTACAGTTATGGCCAGAATCATTGCTCCCTGTGACTTAAATCACCCACTCAGGGTTTCGAGAAATAAAGATATCCAATTTACAAGATTAAAAAGGAAAAGACCAGGCTAAGTTTAAAAGGTAGCAATCCCTTGTTAAAATCAGGTCTGCATCATCAAAATGAATTTACATCTCCCTGCTACGTCCTTTCCCCCAGCTCGACTCTCCATTTCCTTCACGTCTTCTTGCTTTTTCTGCCCACGTCTTACTCCAGCACAACGTCCTCTCTTCCCCTTGCATTCTTCTGCGTTCTCTCTACTCCTCTCTGCGTCTTCTATCCCCTCCTCACTACTACGTCCCCCTCCATTCTTTCTATGCAGTCCTCCTTCCTCTTTCCTTGATACCGTCGACCTTCTCCTGCCAACACCCTCCTCAGAACTCTTTTCCTTCCTGCTGCGAGGTTACCTACAGCTCCGCCCAGCTCTCTCTCCATGCTTTTCTCCCTTCGTCCTGTCATGCGTCTACCACCCTCGACTCCTTGCCCCACACTCGAACTCACACGTCGTTCTCTCCCTCTCTTCCCCGACCAGGCCACCTGTTTTTCCTCCAACCCATATTCTCCTCCTCCCCAAAATCTGCTGGGTGCCTTAGTTATTATGGCCAAAACTATAAACATCTGCCAGCTCGCCCAACAAGCATAATTAATAAAACAAGGTGGCGGACCAGATTTTAAAATATGAGAGGATGACAAAATATAATATTTTTTAATAAAATGCCTTTGAGATGCACTTTAATATTCTAAGCCCCCACGCAAATCACACACCAACCATTAATATTAAAAGAACACAAATTAATCCCCACAAGAATATATATATATATATGAGGTGAATAACATCACTTTTGCATGCCATAGTCCACATCATCATTCATGATTTCAAACCATCATTTGAGCCATTAAAACTACCTTGAAGGCATAGAGAGAGCTTGAAATTCGAGACGGAGATAACTATGGTGGTATAGACCTGAAAAAGGATTGGCGAAGAGGATAGCAAAGAGTATGACGACAAAATGACAATATCAATGACCAACACAAAAAGAGACAAGGACTACACTCAGGGACAACCAGACAAGCAATGAAAACTGACTGGTGACTCTATAAATCTCACACATAGCGTTTATTACCTAACATGGTCCAACCAAATGCATGTCGACCTTCCTTTATTATCCTGGTTGTTGAAGTCCACCTCGAGCCTAGCTCATAATCCCATTCCTATAATCATGGAATGGAGTATTAGCAACATTTGATCAAGCATGAATCATCAAATATCGATATAATTTGGATAAAACAGAATTTTAATGTAACATGCATAATTAGGCTAATCATTAACTGTAATGATTAACCATACTAGTTACTTGTAACGATTAAGTCATAGTAACTGAACTAGAATCCCATCTGTAATAAATAGTCAATAATATGATAACAGAAAGCAACATATGCATAAATCAGATAAGTGTCATCCAAAATTTTATACAACATGCTAATAGTCCCTTTGGACAAGTAACCATAAAGTGGTATCAAGTTGGGGCATAACATCCTCCCCCTATTAAAGAGGAACCATCCTGATGACTCGTCAAATAGTTGAGTACATCAAAGAAGCCATTCCAGGAATTACATGCAACCCCAAGGGTTACAACATGTTTCCCATAACTCGCGAGATCGCATGATGGTTCATGGATCCTAATCCCATCATGTCTCATCAGCTATCTAAGGGTGTTTACCCAACTTTTATTGCTTTATCCAAGAGTTAAGTGGGTACCTAGGATTTCTTATCATCTGGCCAAGATTTTACACTACTCTAACTAAGCACAAGCATACATTCTAGTCATGCTTTAAAAAAGAATAGAATATTCATTCTAAAATATCATTTTTCAAGTAAAACAGACATTACCTTGCACACTGTTACTTCCAACCCATATGTGTACACTTTCAACAAGTGCAACCTTGTTGATTTCACAAAAGATTCTGGCTCATAGGACCCACAGTGCTTCACAAATAGTCATTTGAATTCTTGGATTACATCTTGGCTCTAATCACCCAACCAACTAACATAGGCAGCCAACAAGAATAACCAACTACATGCCCACAGTAGTCAATCGTGGTTCCAAAAGCTTACCTTTATGCCATCCAAGAGCAAGTTAGCCTTGGAACAACTTTTCCCATCACTGAGTAACATATCCATGCTAATTATTTTTAATCGGCTCAAAACCACTCATAACAAGAGCATCATATCAGCTCAAAATTTTACATTTGAGCCCTTAGCAGAAGCCAATCTTGAACAACATATCAAACTATTCCTATCACAAAAAATAGAATATTAATTCAGTGTTGCATCAGCACCCTTCTTATCATTCTCAAAATAAAATCAATCAACATCATAACAATGTTCTAACTAAACCAGGTTGAAAACATCAACCGTGGCAACTTTTTTCTTGACAAATTCATGACAAGAATCATGTTGTCAAAAAATTTATGACTGCAGCATGGTTGCCAATGATAATAACATTTATGCACATTCTAACATGGTTCTAGAATCAATTATTAAGCACAGCAGGTGTGAGAATACCACAAGCACAGGAATTGTCAAACCTACTAACATACCATCATATTCCATCCAGTTGTCATAAAATAATGACAACATCATCAAGCCTCAACATCACCTACTAAGGTATCACTAAAATTTTGCCTGCACCAGGCAATGAGAATGTTGGATGCACAAGTTCCAACAAATTTTGAAATTTATGGTGGTTAACCAAATCCATCATCTGAAATAACATGCTCAGTGTTAGGGGTCTCATGCATAACATTTTCCAAGGAATGGTATATTCCAATAAAGCCTATCATTCCATATCCATGCATCTAAGAAGGTTACCAAAAAATATTCATGTCTCATAGATTAGATAGCTTGTGATACTCATTATAAAAAGAGATCTCCCAGGCTTGTTGACTTTCCCAAATATGCCAATATTATTCAGCTCATTAGGCCCTCCAAGATTGAGTCATACCCTTGGACCTCCCAATGATAGTATACCTTAGTGTCATATGATGGCTCACTCATGCAACTCATAAATAGACACTAAGATATGCTTTTATCTGATTATAATATCAAGCTTCTATCACTATTCTTCTCATTGACTTTTTTTGATAAGTAAATGATTGACTAGCGATGCTTGCTTAGGTGCAACATAACTCTGGTAAAGGGTAGACTTAGCCAAGGCTCAGGGTAATTATCAAAAAAAAAAATTAACACTATATATTTTCAAACATAGTTTAATTGCTTCTAGCCTTTCAAATTTATGGAATAATAGGCTACTTTGTTCAACCCATAAGAGGTTGAAGCTTTTAACAGGCTCACACCTTTATTCTAAATTGAAACATTCTTATTTCAGTTTGTTGCATAATAAATCACCTTAGTCCTTATCAATAGAATCCCTAATCATCATCAACAACCATTCATGTTTAATAAATTTGTTGGCCATGATACTCATTCACAACTAGAGATCTCCAAATGTTGATTTACCCAAATAAATCAGATACTCTCACCCCATCCAACCCTCTAGGTTTAAGCCAATATCTTGGTCTTCCTAAGGTTATAATGTCCTAAGCATCTATTGATAACTTGGCCATACAAATCAACAATAGATACCAAACATCATTTCCTGATTTTTCAAGGTGTAGCGGTTATCACAAGTCTCTCATTGACTCGCCCATACAAGTCAATAGTCAACCTATGATGGTTACCATGATGCAACTCGATTTGGGAAGGGTTGACCCAACCAAGGCTATAGGTAGATGTCATTATGTTGCTTCATAAAATTATAGATTTTTTCACATTTATTTATTTCAATGAATGCAAGAATTTATATCACCTCAATAATATAGAATAGATCACTGTTCCACAAGTCATATCTAGAACAAATGAGACTATACTAGTTTCATGATAGAAAAAATTCATATCCCAAAGTTCCCTAGAGCAAAAAAACCACTCTGATACCAGATGAAACAACCCCCAAAAAACTTCTTGGGATTGTTTATCAAAGTGCAAAATAAAATAGCGTGTAATTCCTGTTACACAACTTCATGATGCATAATTCATCATTTTAGTTCTGCACAACAATATGTAAATAACCAAAATAATGATAGGTCATAAAATAAGAATATAAGAATCATCATACTAAGCTTTTGCTTATACAATCTTTACAATAATTTTAGATCAGCTAGAAGATGCTACAGGACTACCATCAAGACAATGTAACATAATCCCTTAAAACATTATAACCTTTTTATACTCGCACAAGTGAAGACCAGTTTTGTTACAACCCCTATAGATAATTGTACAATGATCTATAGTTTTAGATGTCATTTCACCCATATTTGTTTATTTAGTGAATGCCATCATATAACCTATAGCTCCATCATATGGGAAGTGATTATCATTGGAATTAGATACCTACATTCCTATTTACCAAAATGAATTATTTAGACTTCACCATGCAGTAATGCACACACTAAAAAATGAACATAGTATCACTAACAATCTCATCAAACAAGTAGGAACTAAACCATAAGGATCTATCATCTAGTATAAAATGAATGCCACGAGTATGATAGACCACCAAAAAGAGTGCTACCAGGTTGGGATTATATGAATAAATCCTCGACCTTAGGATACTCACACTATATGGTCCCTTCCATTCATTTATTCAAGAGTAAGTCACAATTTAACCAACTACATAAACAATAACTTATTATAAATAAATTTTGTTATTAGACCATTAGTGGTCTTTGTGAACTAGGCCAGCTATGGGCTATACTTATGAATAGCTAGCTACCACATCATATCTTGATCTCACATGGTCTTAAAATGACTGAACATGCATCCCAAATAGTAATTTTCTAAGCCTAATTAACACATTCAAGTTTGAAACTTCCATCAAAAGTCCTATGATATTATTAAATACCTAATGTTCCAACAATAGAGTGAGGAAACTTAATCATAATTAAACTTGTAGTAATCCATGTTTAAATTAAAAGAGGATAACATGTAATATAATCTACTATGATGATGTTAATTGTTGAGATTATCTAAATTGTAATCTCTAGCTTAGTATACTTGCACTCTATCCCATATCAATCATGAGCATAAGACTTAACATTACCACTTCTTGATTCCCCATAATCTACGCTGGCATGACCAACTATGGGCTTCATCATAATGGGAAGCCAACTGTCATAATAGGTATTGGTCACATGGAGTCTCAATTTCACAAACCAAAGTCAAGCTAAGAGATTTAAAATAATAAAACCAAACCACATAATTAATAATGCTTATCAAAGGTTAAGCCCGCTTTTAAATCCATACAAGCAACCAAGATAGCCATGTAAGAATTCAACTCAAAGAGTATTAAACATGTAAACAGCTTCCTACCATGGACAACTTTGATCTCATTTCATTTTGTTTAGCCTGATGCCATAGTAGAGGTTGATTATGCATGGTCTTATGTTTACCAACATGCTCCCAATCATATACATTATTCATTATGATTTAATGCACTGAAGATATTTTACAAAGTGCTGGAAAAGAATCTAATGCAACTGCATTATTTTATGGTAATGTGGGATTGTAATGTGTGACTGTTGTGATGTGGACCATCACTTGTGTCACTTGTATGCTCATAATTTTTTCAGTATGACCTTGATGCCTGATTCCACCATCTAGTTTATGGTTAGGGTGGTCAGGGCCACCAATGGATGGGCTCATAACCTTGGACATTTGGGTTTTGACATCATACAGATCGATTACTCATCTTCTTTTGACTTGGATATCCATGCTTGCAGTTTATTGTTCAATATATTGTATACTTGCAGAAGCAGAAGTTGTAGTGTTTCCCTCAACAATTCTCATTGATTCAAATATTTTTTTGTTGATTCTTGAATCTTATATCCTAGATTTTGGGGTAAGAACTATACCATGTTATGTGCTCTGGATTTGATTTGTATGTATGGTGATGCATACTACCATATAGTGTATCATCATGATACACAAGTATCAAATAATGGTTTCCTCTAAACTTGTCTTACTTTATATAATTTGGATTTATCATTCCAGTTGTATGGTTAGTCTTGTAATTACATTTGAAATCTATGTTGGAACTAAAGTTGTGTTTTTATTATATTGGTAATGAATTTTTGATGAATCTGGATAAGAACAGTAGTGCTATGTTGGGTTCTAATCACTCATGATTTCTATTTTTGAGATGATGTATCCTCTCATCTCTGCAAGCAAAGTATATTTATATTTGATTTACTATCGCAATAATATATGAAAGCTTATTTTTATACTTAGAATCTTTTGTTATATGTGTTTAAAGCTTCCATGATGAATGTTTAATCATGTTTAATAAAACTACAATTATTAGTGTTTGATTACCAATAACTTATGAGGGTATTATAATTATGTTAATATAAATGAAAGGTTCTATACAACCAAGTATCATGTTGTCATAATTATTATTTTATCTTATTTGGTTTAAACTCCAGCCTATAAATTTGTACCTTGTTAATTATCATCTTCATTATGATCCATTTGCTTCGAATGGTTTCTTCTCTACTTTATGCTTGCATTAGGCCTTAGTTGATATTAGTTTTGGTATTGAGGCTGGTATGGAACATTAAATGTTTCAGCTGCAATACTATGTGCATATCTATTACTTAAAGCAATTAAATGAAAATAATCAATTGGTACCAAAGTATTGTAAATACATATATAGATTAGCTTGTCTTAACCAAGCTTGATCCAATTAGAGCCATATTGAAAAATAGTACAATTGTATAACTATGTTAGAATCACTTTTGGCATTCACTAAAATATTGGTGGTTATTTCCTCTTAATGTAATTTTAATTTTGGGCTCAATTTATAGCATGAATCAATCAATATTAGATAGTCAATTTATGTACACAATGATTATTTAATATGATCTAACCAAAATGTGAAGATATTAGTGTTATTTTGATTTAGTACTTATGAGGACTCCCTGGATTATGATGTTCATTGTGTCTAAATAGAATGGTAAAGTTCCCTACTAGTGTATTCTTTTTAAACGATTACCTAGTTGGTTTTAAACCCTTATAATGGTTATTAAAACACTGTGCATGAGTCGGTCGTCTTGCACACTAGATAAAAGGTGACCTCCTTAATGTTAATGGTTTCACTTTTGTGTGCATCATCTTGCATAATGCAATGAAATGTAGACTTTTAATTTGTGAGAATGTGCTAGCATATAGGTTTAGTTCAATGAAATTTATGAATTGTCTATAGATTGCATTTCATTAAAAAATTTGCGTATATGCTGGAAAATTCATTTTGACACTTGGTATATACACTGTAAGGTATCAACTTATGAATAGATCTGCATATATGTGTGGGTTAGAGTGGTTTTGCCATGACTTGATTAAATGATATCTTATGCCTTGGTTATATAATTACATTCAGGCCTATCTATTATAGACGTATTTATATTAATGTTATTTTCTATAGCATTAGGTTATTAAATCATAAGGCAAATGTTATTATGTTTCCCCTCCTCCTTATTGGCTTTATCAATAAGGTGCTCAAAATAGTCATTTTTGATATCGTGAACTTATTTTTTTATTTATTGGTACATTTACTGCTAAAGCATTTAAGTGAAGAAGGTCAATTTTATTTGGGTATTGGCTATGTCAAGCTAATTTAAACAATGGTGGAAATGAATTTAATATGGCTGCATTTGTAATGGTAATGTGGGATTGTCATTAATAGGGAAATATGGCAGTTGTACACATTTTGCATATTACCTAGTGATTAAGGCCTAAAGTGAGAATCTATCATTGACTACCAATCCATATTAATAAGATTGACAATGAAACTGTACTCCATTTGTGTAATGCAAGTATGAAGGATTTTATGCAATGAGTAAACCAATATATGTTGTCCTATTGACTCATTATTACACAAAATTGTTTAAGACTAGTGGTGTAGTCAAACTCATTTTTGGTAATGGTAAAGTTACCAATAGTAGTCCCTTGATATTTATTTCTCTCTCTCTTATTTTATGGGATTATTGTTATTATCCAAAAGCTAAGCATGCCCTAAACTCTTTGGAAGAGGTGCATGGTGCAATGACCAAAAAGTTTGAGATTTAATTTATGGAATCTTGATAAGTAGCACTATTGAGTTGCTTAGTCTACCATTGGTTACATTGGTAATCAATTTGGTATTTCATGTTGGTTGGTCAATTTTTATGGAGTTCCGATTCATATGGATGTAAATGAGGACCTTCATGGAACAGCTCTTATAACTGGCAATTTAATAACTCGAGGGTTGATGTTTTATCTTGAATAATCTATTATTATTTTCCTTATACCATGCTTGGGTTTAACACTGAATTAAATGCCAAGGTTGTTTGCTCTAGTACTCCTTGATGTTATATATGCATCAGCAATAGGTGTGTCAAGTAGTAGCTATTATCTTCAACTCTCAAATAGGACTCTATTATACATTTGAGATGTTTAAGTAAGGTGAAATGATCACTAAATGGTCTTATTGGTGGGAGATACCAATACTCATATAGAGCTTGGAGTCTATTGATGTGCTCATTTATACTGATAGGCCCCAAACTATGTACTCCTTATTGAAGATGTGATCCCATATAGAACTATTTAATGGTGACTTAATCCTAGTTAAGTATTTACTACCGATTAATATAGTGTTGGTTGTGAGAACCCTAGTGTGCAATCCATTAATATGTTGTCTCACATCATCATGTTGTGTTTGGGCCCTGCACGTAGTATTCTTTTATACTCTAGAAAGAAGTAATTTTCAAAAAAAATTGGGTTTGTTTCATATGCTTTGTTTTATGTTTGAATGACTATTATGATCTTTTATATTTTCACTAATCTAGTTGTTGTTGATGATCAATTTAATTTGTTTGAGTGATTTTATTAATTTTTATGATTGTATGTAGCTTATCTTGTATGATGTAATTGCTTAGTTGAATGAGTGAATTTGTATATGTTTTTCCTTACCTTACTATCCTATTAGGTATGGTTGTGTAGTATAACATTATGATATTATGTATGCATTATTGTAATAAGTGCAGACAGATTCCATTTTAGTTATTTGATCTATAATATTAAAGTAATACTAATTAAAGGTTATTATTATAATATATGTATATCCTAAGGTCAATATCATTGTTTGAAAATGTCTTTGTATTTGATTAAATGTTGATCAAAGGTTTAAAATTTATAATACATTAGACATTGATTATATTAATTAAATGATTAAGGGAAATCATTTTATTTGCAAAGTGTTGTTATGGGTGGCTTGGTAACATTAAACAATAGTATTTGAAATACATATTAGCATTTCCCATGTTATATAGTCATTATTTTATTAGTCAATAGCCGAATTTTCATGGAAAGATAATATTGATTAAATCAATAGTCATTACATGTAATAAACATATGTTATTATGATCATTATTTATTTGGTTTAGTTGGTCAGTTTTGTGAAGTTGATTAGGGAATTATGTTAAATCAATATCATGCATATTTTATAAGATTATAAAATGATTATTTTATGGATTATTTTGGAAGTCTCAATATGATTAGGGTTTCTAATCACCTATTCACTTTGGGTTAACCATAATTTTACAAAATCATGGAGAATTGTTGTGGATTACATGGTGGCAGACTATAGAGTTTTATTAAGCTATTTTGGCATGCAAATATTTTTGATCAGTAGGGTATGTTGTTGATGGAGGAGAAGGTGTTAGAGAGTAAGTTAGTGGAGAAGGATAAAAATAAAAGCATGAGGGTTGTGAGGACAAATAACATATGACATGGCACATGGAATATTGAGAGTAGGAGACAGAAGGAGAGGAAGGGGTGAATGAATGAGAGAAGAAGGAATATAGTCAGTTTCCTTAGCATTTATATATTCATAGGTTGGTTTTGTAATTAATTTTTTGTGTTTGAAATGTTTAATAGGTTCTTGAATTGATATGATTACTGGGTTTCCATTGTTTGAAATAGTGTATAAATGTGTTGTATGTAGAGCCCTATGGAAGGCTCGATCTCCACAGAACACTACATCCAACCCAGGGTAATTTCAGGGGATTTGGTAGAGCCTTAAAAATTGTCATGGGCATTTTAAGATATTAAGAAGATCTATACTAAACTCCTCTTTCAATTTTAACGTCATTGTTTAATCATGGAAGATTATTCTTTATGGGTATATATGATGTGGCTCGAGCTAGTTGTTTCGAACCCATTTGTTATATATTCACTAAGGTATTTATAAATATGGATTGTAACTTTAGATTGTATGAGGGATTTATTGTGTAAACCTATTTGAATTTTTGGGTATAAAAATATGGGTTCTCTATATAAAATGGGCTATTTAGTACACACACACACACACATATATATGGAAGAGTTATGATTTCAGTTGAATTTATAATATTTGAAATACACAATTATTTAGCTTGATTGTGTAGTATGATTGCATACTTGGATTAGACTTTGATTTGATTGTGAGTTTGCACAATTGGTAAAATGATTGTGTGTGCATTTTTATGTTATTATGCATGGAGAGGTTTAGATGATCAAATTTGTGTTGTGATAACAGCAGACCCAAATTGGGCATAGTCGATTGAGTATGTGTTTCATCATATGTATTTAATCTAAATGTTAATTTGAATCAATGAATTTTATAAATTTGATTAAATAGATTTGGTGGATGAATGATTGGCTGTGTATAATTGTCAAAATTATGTGTGTTTTAATTAACAAGCAGAATGGGACTTATCTAGTTTATAAAAAGGTTATGGAGCCTTTATTTGTTAGCTAGATGTATACTTAATGTATATAGTATACTCTAAGACTAATGACATTGGATTTCATATTAAGAGTATACTGTATAAAATGAAGTATTTATATTTTATTAAATTCGTACTTGTGAATTCTAAAAATATACATATAAATGGTATAAGTTAAATGTTGATTGACTATGTATTTAATCTAGAAATGTTTATACCACACACACACACACATACATATATAATTGTGTTATGTTAGCAAGTGTGAAAGTGGGTACTTGCATATATCCTAATGTTGATTAAAGCATTAAAATATTGTATTTAAGAGTTTAAATATGGAGCATATTATTATGTTTGGAGTGGATTTTGTTTTATATGTGGAATATGAACAAATAAATGTGTTATAATGATTATTTTAGAGATGAAATAACATTAGAAGCTACTTTGTGGTTTGGGTAACTAGCAATTTTTATATGAACATACCCATATGGTATGTTGAGGAATTTTATTATTATGTTTATTATTTGTAATAAACTAGATGTTATGGATTCATTCCATTTCATTTGATGGACTTTATGAATGTATGTGATATTTTTGTACTTAGAATAATTTTTATTAGCTAAAAAGAAACATATTAAATGAATCTATTTGTTTTTATATTATTATATATTTTTACCAAATCTTGCATCCATGACCCTACATAAGTAGTGGATAGATTCCACTAGCTTAATAATCACCATTAATGTAAGATGAGGTGTAATCCAATTGAGTGGTGTGTATGAATTTGATTGATCTTTGAGATCATTTATTATTGAAAACTTTGGCCAAAGTAATGTTTTGATTAAACATTATCATTTCATAAGTTGATATAGTTTTCATATCTATGCAATATCATATTAGAATAAAATTATGTATTATATATATTTAATACATGGGTTTTGGTTTGTTACTGTGGATTCTCACACCATCATTATCTACCCATCCATGAAGGGAGAGCCATCCCCTTGTTTGGGAGATAGTGCTGGGGACCTATGGTGTGTGGTTGGTGTGAAAAATCACTTGGATGATGCTCTACTTCCCAGTTGGAGTGTTATACTAGGGACTACAGTTGAGATTATAGATTAATACTTGAGTCATGGAGATTCTTGAGTCATGGAGACTGTGTTCCACAGAGTTTTGTATCATGTTTTATCATTTGAGATATTATTATGTATTGTTAAAAAATATCACATTTATACACTGTACTTATACAATAGTGATTGTAATATTGTATCAATCATGACTAAAATTATACTATCTCATATACGATTAGATGCAATAATTATTATTGTTCAATTTTGTTTATGATTGCTAAATTTAATCATGGTGATCCTTAGCTAAGTGGATTAGCTATAAACATATTGGTTAACTAAATGAATGTAGTTAGTTAAAGATCACTAATTATATTTCTTATGGTGAAATATATATGTTGAATATGTGTAATTAATTTATTAAGAAAAAATTGTTATATTCTGATAAAACCTAATGGGGTTATTACATTTAGACTAGGACTCAGCATTTGCAAAACTTATCAACATTATTATGTCATACAACTTCTTGGTTTCATAATTTACATGGTCAATGATTTCTGTTAGGGATATATAGTGTTCCTCGCTTGAGACTTCTAAATAGTTTGATCATAGATTCTAAACATTTATTTTATTACTCCCCTTATGGCATCCAAAAAAATGTAGGGTAATTTCTTGTACTAGTCTAAGTCAGAGGTTTTAGTTTTAATTCTTTTTGTTATAGATAATATGTCTTCTCTCTACTCCAACTCAACCTTTTCCCCTTCTGCCATGATTTTTTTCATCTTTACCTTTCTTAAGGTTTTTATTTCCCTATCAAAATGGAATTTGACCATCGGTTGCTCTAAAATACCAAATCTTACCTCCTTGATTATTCTTATTATAACATTTTAATCCATGAAGGGACATTCAATTCAATTGGATTCTCTATTTGCTCTATTTTTGTAGCAGTAGAAGGTGGATACACAAAGATGGGGGACCAAAAAGGTGACAACAAGGGGGAAAGGGATTTTTTTTTTAAAGGGTATACACCCTTTTTTTAATTAGGCATGGCACCAAGACAAAAGGTTTCATGCCCTTTAAAGGTCCACAAACGGATTACACACTTTTTGGTCCTATAAAAGGTGTATGCCATTTTTTTTTTCAATATTTCTAACCTCTTCCTCCCAGCTGAAATATGCATTTTTGTTACTTGAAGGAGCGAGCTTGCATTTTAAGGAGGACATGTGTGCTTTGGTTTGCATCCCTCCAGCATAGTTTCATATTTTGATTGTGGTCTAAGGTATGTTGATTATTAAATTTAAATTTTGAGGTTTCAATTTATATGTTTTATGCATAGGGTTTTGAAATTAAATTTGCATTGAAGTATCTTATATTATCTAAAATGCTTGTGTTTTTATAAATCTAGATACAAAAATTAATGGACACATTTTTTGAGGAAAATGTGGAGAAAAGCCATGATAAAAACCTTAAAAATTTTGACTTTTCAAAAGAAGAAGCTAAATTATCTGAATAATATAATCTAAATCATGAATAATTATAAATTATTATCAATGGTTTAAATCAATCCTCAACTTATAGTGAACGTAATTCACTTATAAGTACCTTGGAGGCCATTTTAAATGAAGTGATAAATGTCACATCATAACAATCATATGAGAACATTAAATAATATTATTCTAATAAACTATCATATGAGAACATTCAAAAAATAAAAACTCAAAAAAATCATTAAATCATAATTTTAGACTCTCAGAGGATCACGTACGGCCTCCGAAAATATTGAAAACATTGCTAGGTTGATAAAATGACCTATGACAATATAAACTTTTTTATACGGTCATTTTGGCACATGGAAGAGCTCAAACAGAGTTATGAGTTAAAAGTTATGGCCTTTGAAAGGTTGGCCTATTTTTTCTACATCATTCTCCTCTGGTGGAAAACAATTTAGCTCCTATGAGTTACCCTAATTGTACTGTTGCCATTTTTCCTTTTCAATCTTCTTCAACTCCCATTATATAATTCAAGTGTTGTCTTCTTGCTACATCCCCTTCCCACTGCACCAAATACCTATTATAATTCCCTTGCCTTGTGTTCACTGTCTTCATATCCAAAATCTGCACTATTTTTTCTTTCTTCTTCTTTGGAACCACTTCTCCCAATTTACTTCTTCATCTTCATCATATTCATCATCTTCACCATCTTCTCCATAGAATTCATATAAATCTAAAACATTAAAAACTAAATATATATCAAAATTATGTGGTAAACTTACCTTAGAGGCATTATCATTGATTTTCTTCACAATTTTGCATGGTCCAATTTTCTTGTACTTCAACTTATTATATGTACCTTTTGAAAATATCTCTTTCCTCAAGTAAACCATTACCAACTCTCCTTCAAATACCTTGGATCTTATTCTAACATATGTTGTTGCTTTATATTTATTATTTTTTTTTTGTAACTTTCTTCTTACTCCTTGCAACTATTGCATATTTTCTGTAAACAGTTCTACATCATCACTAATTCAATCTGTAATTGGTAATTTTACCATATCTAAAATACCCATAGAATTTCTCCCATAAACAATTTGAAAAGGTGACTTTATTGTTGATCTATTCACTGAATTGTTATATACAAACTTAGCTTGTGGTAAAGCCAAGTCCCATTGGTTTGGCTTCTCTCCCATTATGCATCTCAATAAATTTCCCAAGCTCTTATTCATGACTTTTATTTGTCCATCTATTTCTAGGTGATATGCACTACTGAATTGTAGCTTAGTGCCCATCTTCTTCCACAAAGTCCTCCAAAAATGACTTAGAAATTTTATGTCCCTTTCTGAAGTAATAGTTTTTGGAACACCATGCAATCGCACAATATCCATTAAAAATAATTCTGCAACTCTAGTGGCACCATTGGTTTTCATACATGCAATGAAATGAACCATTTTAGAAAATCTATCTACATCAAAAATTTAATCATTGCCTCTTTGTGTGTTTGGCAATTCTAACACAAAATCCATACTCAAATCTGTCCATGGCCCTCTTGGGACTAGTAATGGCACGTAAAGTCCAGTAGTTTTTGCATGTCCTTTAGCCACCTGACATAGTATGCACCTTGAAACATACCTTGTCACATCTCTCTTCATAATTAGCCAAAAATATTTTTCCTCCACTAAATCTATTGTCTTTGTCTTACCAAAATTTCTAGCCAAACCACCACTATGTAATTCTCTTATTATATTATCTCGTAGAGACCCAACTGGAATGCATAATTATTTTCCTTTGAAGAGATAACCTTCTTGTATAAGATACTCATCATGAATAACATTTGTCCCACCTATTAATGGATTCTTACACTGCTCAACTACCTTATAAAATATGGATCAATATCATATAATTATTTAATAGCTTCAAATCCAACTACTTCACTGACCATAGTAGTTAATAACACTACCCTCTTGCTCAATGCATCAGCTACTTGATTTTGCTTTTCTGATTTATGTTTCAACACAAAAGTATACCCCTACAAGAAAGATACCCAATTTGCATGCCTACTATTCAACTTATTTTGTGTATTCACATACTTCAAAGATTCATGATCTATAAATAGTATAAACTCCTTAAGCAATAGATAATGCCTCCAATGTCTTAATGCCTTTACAATTGCATAAAGTTCAACATCATAAGTAGAATAGTTTATCTTTACCTCATTGAATTTCTCACTAAAGTATGCTATTATATTTCCTTCTTGACTCAACATAGCACCAATTCCCACAAACGAAGCATCACAATCAACCTCAAACACTTTGTTAAAATTTGGTAAGGCTAAAATTGGCCTTTCTGTAATATTCTTCTTAAAATTTTCAAAGCTTTATGTGGCTTCTCTAGTCCATTAAAATTCCTTCCCTCTCATGCAATATGTTATTGGTGACACAATATTACTAAAAATATTAATAATTTTTCTATAAAAAGTTGCTAAACCATGAAAACTTCTTACCTTTGTAATGCTTTTTGGAATAGGCCACTCAAAAATTTCCTTTATATTTTCCTCATCCATTTTCACACCATCTATTGAAACTACAAATCCCAAAAATACCAAACTATTATGCATAACCCTGTACTTCTTCAAATTTGCATACAACTTCTCATTTCTTAATAAATCCATTACCATTCTCAAATGTTGTAAGTGTCCTTATTTAGTCTTATTGAATATCAAAATATCATCAAATAACCAAAAACTTACCAATGTATTCTCATAACATTGTATTCATCACCCTCATAAATGTGTTAGGTTCATTAGATAACCCAAATGGCATCACCATCAACTCATATAAGCCATACCTAGTCTTGAATGTAGTTTTCAACTCATCTCCTTCATGAAGTCGAATCTGATAATAGCCACTCCTTAGATCAATCTTGGTAAAATATTTTTCTCCTGAAAGCACATCCATCATATCATCTAAATGAGGTATAAGAAACATATAATTTATTATCATTTTATTAATTGCTCTACTATCCACACACATTCTCCATCCTCTATTTTTATTTGGAGTTAGCAATGTTGGTGTTGCACATGGACTCATACTCTACCTTATCACTTTCTTCTTTAGTAATTCAGTAACTTGTTTATTTAATTCTACATGTTTTGTTGGACTCATCCTATAAGTTTTTTGATTGGGTAGAGTTGATCCTAGAATCAAATCAATATGATTTTGAATATCTCTCTTCGATGGTAAACCATCTGGTAACTCATTAAGAATAACATCTACATATTCTTTCAACACTCTCCCTGCTTCTATTGGTATTGGCACCATTTATGTTTCTTCATTGTTTGCTAGTAAGGCATAAAAATAATCTGTTACCTTCATATCTTGGATAAATTCTTTCTTATAGAGCATATTTTTTGTCTTCTCTTCCTCTTTAAGATGTAACAAAACTACCTTTGTACCACCTTTCCAAAAAATGTATGTGCTCTTTGCTCCATCATAAACTACTTTCCTATAAAATTTCGATGATCTCTCCAATAACACATGACATGCATCCATCAAAATAACATCACACCATATTTCATCATTAGATGTTTATTCTATAGAAAAATTGATTAAGCACCTTTTATCTATTGTAATCTCATTCCCTTTCTTAAACCATGAAATCCGATAAGGGTTAGGATGTTTTTCACATTTCAAATTTAATTTTTCAATCATTTCTTTAGAAACCATATTTTCACAACTACCACCATCTATAATTACATTGCATACCTTTCCACCTGAAGTACATCTTATTCAAAAAATATTTGATCGTAGCCATGCATCACCACCTTCTTTATTCTATAATTGATCACTCCTTGGAATGATCATGGTTCTTCTCATCATGAGATTCCCTCCAATGTCAGATGGTGCAACTTTAGTATTTTGCTCTTATATTTTAGCCTCAACTAGATTTACTCTTGGATGATCTTCTTGCCTCATTTCTTGATCTTGATATTTTGGACACTCAAATGCTTTGTGCCCTTCTTCTCCACATCTATAATAGATATAAGATGTACGTTGATTTTAAAACCATCCTCTAGCACCACCATAACCTCATCTTCTATGAAATCCTCTTTCTCTCTATTGGTATTGAAACCCTTAACTATTATCATTTTGTCTTTCTACACCACATGACGATTCACCTTTATTGGCATTAAAACCACCTCTAATGGTATTAAACCCACCTCATCCCCTTATTAGTGGGGATCTACCTCTTTTTGGACAAATATATGTGCTTATAAAATTTTGTCTATTTTGTTTTGCTTCTGCCTTCAAAGCCAATTGATAAGCCTCCTCCATGTTAAATATTCTAGGAATGCTTAATTCATCTTGAATAAAAAATTTCAAAATATTTACATACCTTGCATTCATTTTATCTTCTATTTCATCATGCTCTATTTGTATGGAAAGATTGTAAAATTCATCTATATACTCTTGTATAATGTGATCTTTCTACTTTAAATTCTAAAATATTTTGTATAGGGTTTCTGCATAATCCACAAAAAGAAATTTCTCCCTTAGCTTATTCTCCATATTTTTCCATGAATTAATATTCTCTTTACCTTTTCTCTATCTCTCTTTCTACAAGGGATCCCACCAAATCATTGCATGACCTTTCAATTTTGTGCATGCAAACTTTACCTTCTTGTCTTCTCTCAAAGTCTTTCACTTGAATAAATTCTCCATGCTATTAATCTAATCTATCAACTCCTATAGTTTTAAACTACCTCTATAATCTAAAACATCATCCTTGATTCCTTCATTTCTTCATTTTAAAGCCTAAATCATCCTCTCTTCCATCGATGGCGGTTGCTCTTACTATTCTTCTTCTTATTGAATTTCTTCATCATGGTTTGTGTCTTTCTCATCACCACCTTATCTCCTTACTTGATTGGTGATAACATCTATTAATTATTGAACTTGTCTTTGCAATTTTTGTATATTCTAGTTCATCTGTGCCATACCTCTTCATCCTCTCACCATTTTTCTCTCCTTCAATATTCCAACTTGCTCTAATACCAGACAATGAACCCAAAAAATTAAATAAATCATAATTTTAGACCCTTAGATGATCACGTATGGCATATAAAAAATATCAAAAACATTTTTATACTAATATAATGACCTAGGATAGAAACAAACTTCTGGATACGATCATTTTAGCACGTGGAAGAGCTCAAACAAAGTTACAAGTCAAAATTTATGGCCTCTAGAAGGTTGGCCTATTTTTTCTACATCAAAAAAATAACAAAAGAAGATGTGTGTGCTTTGTTTATTAATCCTAGATTTAACCAACCACCACCAATGAGTTACAAATATATTAGTATTGATTGGTGTCTTAATGTGGATATAAAATATAACTTTTGGGATAGATCATGGATGGTGTTTGGTGAACCTTCATGCAATAATAATGAGGTTCCATTATATTTTTTGATAAAAAATTATTGTGAGTTTGTGCTACATGAAATCCTAAATCATTTCAACATGAAAGCCTCCCAAAGTATGAGAGATGGGTCCTCATTTGATAGACTTGGTGCCAAGTGGGACTAAAATCACCCTAACCAATTTTAGATAAATAGAAGGACAATAACACATATTTGTATCCCTATAAGTTTGCATCACATCACATATATAGATACCCTTGAGGTAGTTACTAACCTCACATAGGTTATGATTGACCTTGAGATGCATACACTGAGGACTTCTACACAGGCTATAAGTGGTGGGACATTTGGTAGTGGTAATTGTGCTAGTGATATCGGTGCTAGTGTCCTTCCTACTAGTAGTAGCATTGGTGCTACTGATATTGGTGCTAGTGTCCCTCCTACAATTCCTATACATCATTTAAAATCATGTGGGAGGAAGTGTACTGGACCTCATTTTTAATTATGGCATACACAGGTTACATCTATGGAGACTATACCTAAATTTGTGTATCACACTAATACCCATCAGTTTATGCTACTTAGAGTTGGTTCAACATCTCAAGACACCAATACAGTTTATTCAGTACCTCTAAACACCAACATGCCAAAGTGTATGCCATATTTTGTTACTTTAGGATATTAGGACATCATCATGCCAGAGCATACGTCATATGTAGATGCTTCAGCAACTTATGACACTAGCATGACAAACTTGATTATATTTTTAATTACTTCACCACCCCCTTAGCAAGACATGTTAGCCTATTGTACATAACTTATCTACTTCATCACCTATATTTGATACACAGGTTACATTTTAATTTTAGTTTATTTATGTATGCAAAATAATATTAAGCTTATTTTCTAGTATGTGTTTACTTAATTGGCTAATATTTGATTGAACTTTTCATTTTTTCTTGTATAGATGATTTCCAATATTTTGGGTAGCTCAGCAAGCCTAAATTCTATTATAGAAGTTACAATTAGTACTATTGTACCCTACTTTCAAGTTTATAAACTTATAAATTACATAAATTTTCTATTTAATGTTAAATCACATAAATCATAGTATCCTAGATAGAGTTTAAACACTCTCATGTAAGCGTACCATATTTGTGTTTCATTTTAAATAAGTGTTTCATTCTCAACTTACATTACTAGCTCGCATTCTTGTCCTAAGCAAAAATAAATTAGAGCTAGGTCATGTGATGTTTCTAGAATGATAATAACACAATAGCTCTATGATGCCAATAATAATGATAGTCAAAATATTAAACTAATTACCAATTTTTTATTTATCTAATAGACCAATGTATCCATCTAGTGGACTCAACCATTATTTTATCTCATTGAATTTAATCCATCAATGAACTTTTATATATTCATGTATTTATTATCCCTTGAACAAAAAACTATCTTTTAAGATATATTATAGTCATAGATTTTTTATCATGCTCATTGGAGTCACACATTATTCATAGATACATATAAAAATATTATGTTCCATGACTACTTGAACAAACTCATAAATAATATTTCTCTATCACAGCCTGAAATTAACTCATTTTTATTTATTTGTCTTAAATTAGGTTTATTTTTATTTGTTTCATAATTTCTCTTTCATTTCTTGGTTTTATAGATGATGAGAGTTGCTATGGGAATTCTTGATGGATGAGATCCACTATCTATGAAACAGCTCATGATTCAAAGATAGAGATTGGTGAGAACACATGTAGTAAAAAAATAGTAAAATTGTTTTTTAGCTTCATATTTGTACACACATCTAGATCTAAAGATACATGTATGCTCCGTATGAATCTCCATCATGGGTATATTCATGTTCTCATAGCCCAATACAACCATTTAGGTGGCATCCAGTGAGTCTATAATCAATATGTTGTGTAAATGCCATGGGTTTTTTATGTTGCAAGAGAAATAGTCAATGATGCACATGATGAGAGGTGAGTTTCTCTTTATAATGAGTCATGTATCACTCATATTTCTACATCTATGGCAAGGAAGCACAATTTATTTGGAGGCAATGAAGAGTAGGAGAGCTAGTTGTTGTGATAGGGGTCTAGTTATAGGCACTATCTATTTTTTATGTGGATATCACCCCCATTATATGCCTATATGAAACATTTAATATGTGTGCATGTTATTGTCTACATTTTTTATCAATATATGTCCTATTGTTATGTAATTATGACATAGAACTTTGCATATACACATATATACTATTTGACATTCTCATTTTAATCATCTTTTAAATATTAAAACCATTTATACACATGATAAATTCACTATGATGAATTCATTGTTACCCTACTTGTGCTACTAATATTTTATTGTTTTATGGATGAGTTCAATCCTTATGTTGTTTCCTCTTAGTTGAAATCTAGATGATGTTAATTGAATGCACATTTGCACACTTTTCTAGTTAATTTTCTTGTGATTAGAATGAAAGTTCAATTTCTTATGATCATGATGTCATTATGGATATTATGGTGTTTTCCTATAGGTTTTTCAATTCTCTAATAGATTATAAGTTGGTTATTGTTGTCACATGAATCAAGCACTCGTGATCATGAATTCATCTTCCCACTTTTAAATGATTCTAAGCATTGTAACTTGTTTTTAGTCATTATAACATTGTCCTCTCCATGTTAAGCATCTTGGAATCCTTGTCTTGAACTTATACATAGTACTTAAAAATTGTGGTGATGAACTTGAGACCATGGATACCCTTGTTAAAAACCTTACCTTGTGGTTTCAAGATGATTTGAGGGGGATAAAACCTTGTTTCTATACCTTTTAAGATAATAAAAACTTGTTATATGTCACTATAGACTTATCAAACCTTATAATTCTTTGTTTTGGGCTTAAAACCTCTATATTCTACCTACTAGGCCTAAAATCATCTTGCTAAGATTTGATTATAACAAAAGGATGCTTGAACACCTTCACTATTTTCATGTGCAGACCACAGTGCAAGCCTGTAGGTTATGTCATGAATCTATGTTAAGATCCCATATGTCAAAATTTTTTCTTACTTGAAACCCTCACTCTTGACTTTATGGATATGCAAATTTCAATAATAAGCTTTAAAATCTTAGAAATATATGCTCAAAGCCTTACAATGTGAAGAAGACTAAAAATCTCTCTTAAAGGACCAAAATCTTATCAGTGGAGGGCATATCTTCTGGCTCATTAGCCCAATAAATGATCCATCTTTATAGACACATCTATATGGGCATTTTTAGGCTAGAACTATCATTATTTGGTCTTGATCAGGCCCTGAGACTAGAAGTTATAACTGATCAGATGCCTTCCTTAAGAAAATATTTTCATCCCAAAGTGAGAAAACTAGGAAAAATTAGGTTGTGTATTACAAGATAACCATAAGGGATAGAGATGATCCATCATATCCTACTCTTACATGGACAAGTCCTATAAGCAACCCCTGGAGGATTGTCTCTCACTCAACACGAACAAGACATGACAATGGGTTTTCTCTCATAGCCAAATGTCCTTAAATGAACAAAATTTGGTTAGTGTGGGGCATATCTTGGGCCTCATAAACCCAATCGATGAACCATCTATGTGGACACATCTAGATGGGCATTTTAAGGCTAGAATGATTGTTATACAATCTTGATCAGGCCCTGGGATCAAATATTACACTTGATTAGATGTGTCCCTTAAGAGAATATTATCATCCTAAACTATGAAAACAAAGTAAACTTAGATAACGTATTGTAGGAGAACCATGAGGGATAGAGACAAATCATCATCTCCTAAATTTTGATGGATGAGTCCTCTAATCAACCCCAAGAGTATTCTCTCTCACATCACATAGGTGAGACATGACAATGAGTTTTCTCTCATAGCTGAATACATATTAAAAGACCAAAAATTAGTTATTGTAGGCATATATTGGGCCTCATTATCTAAATTAGTGAACCATCTATGAAAACATATCTAGATGGGAATTCGGTATCAATTGGGCCCCAGTATTGAAAGTTGCACTTGACTGGACACATCCCTTAAGAGAATCTTATCATTCTAAAGTAATAAAATTGAGTGAAATTTGATTGCACATTTAAGGATGACTATGAGGGATGGAGATGAACCTTCAACTCCTACACTTTCATGGATGAGTCCTCTAAACAACCCCCAAAGGATTCACTCTCACTCAATATGGGTGAGACACGATAATGATTTTTATCTCACAATTAAATGCCTCTTAAAGCACCAAAAGTTGGTTAGTGAGGGGCATATATTATAGACCATTATGCCAATCAACAAACCATATTCACAAACATGTCTAGATGGATGTTTTAAGGCAATAACATTCATTATCTCAATGAGTTTTATGACAATGAGTTTTCTCTTGTAGCCAAAAGTCTCTTGAAGGAGCAAAAGTTGGTTAGTGGGGCGAATATCTTATAGATCATTAGTCCAATCAATAGAAAATATATTAATACATGACCAAATGGGTATTTTAAGGTTATAATGGTTGTTATCCAATGTTGGTCAGGCCCTAGGACCGAAAGATGCACTTGACTGGACAAGTCCCTTAAGATAATCTTATCATCCTAAAGTGAGAAAATTTACCAAATTTTAGTCACATGTTGTAGGAGAACCATGAGGAATAGATTCAAACTGTCAAATCCTAAAATTTCATAGATGGCTCCTCTAAGCAACCCGTAGAGAATTATCTCTCACTCTATATGGGAAAGACATGATAATGAGTTTTATCTTATAGTCAAATGTCTCGTAAAGGACCAAAATTTGTTCAGTGGGGGATCATATCTTTTGGCTCGTTATCCCAATTGATGAATTATCTATGCAAACACATTTAGATGGACATTTTAAGGCTAGAATGATTATTATCTAGTCTTGGTCAATTCATAGGATCAAATGTTTCACTTAACCAGATGCCTCCCTTAAGAGAATCTTATCTTTTAAAAGTGAGAAATTTGAGCAAACTTTAGTCATGTAATGTAGGATAAATTTAAGGGATAGATATGAACCATCAACTCCTACACTTATACAAATGAGTCCTCTAAGCAACCCCTAGAGGATTCTCTCCCAATTGACATGAACAAGACAAAATAATGATTTTTCTCTCATAGCCAAATGTCTCTTAAATGACCAAAAGCTTGTCTTCAGGGGCATATCTTCCAGATCATTATCCCAATCAATTAACTACCTTTGCATACATGTTTGAATGGGTGTTTTAAGGATAGAATGGTCATTATTCAATCTCAATTAGGTCCCAAGACTAAAATTTATAGTTGACCAGATGCATAAAAAAGGTGAAACTTTCAAAAGGGAAACAAGAAGGTATTTTAGAGATTTATAACTCCACCTCCCAAGCTCTTTCTAGATTCCTTCATCTTCCAACATAGGAAAATCTCTCTCACAGGACCATGACCTAGTTTCATAATGGTTTCTTAAGCTATTTACTTCTCCTTGCATCTAAAAATACCATGTCGAGAAAATTTATAGGTCAATCAAACATGGGCATGAGAAAATAGTTTTTGAGAGTTTTTATAGGCCTATAGGCATGTTACCAAGGGTCTCTAAGCAAGTATATAGTGTTATGAGAAAGAATAAAGCATGTTTGTGACAGTTGAAAGTTTGTAGGGTAAAAGAACATAATTTAAGGCCTCAAGCAAGGTTTCAAGAATTATGAAAGAAGGAAGATTATTGTCACAATGAAGTTCATTTGTTTCCATCATTCTTGGACATCAAGTAGGATCCAGGAATTTTTATAAGGCTTTAGAAGAGTAGGAAACAAGTTTTTAAGCAAGGGAAATGTAAGAAATGTGATGCTACAAGTCTTAGATAAAGTTCCATGATCCTACCAAGTTCCATGTTTTTATATGAGTTATGACTATATCACAGAGTTGATGTTTGTCTTCTACTAATAGTCTTGGAGGAGAGTCTACCCTAAGAACTATAGATGTTCAGATATCTTTCAAGGAGGAAACTAGGGTTGGCTTAGTCTTCCTTGGGGAGATAAGTTTAATCAGCAGTTCATCTTCAAAATGAACTACATATTTGGATTCCTTATTTGAAGTAGAGGAAGCAATATCCTTAGACAAAGAGGTAGAATCTTCATTTTCAAAGTCCCATTCTTCATCTGCAATTAGCATTGAGAGATTTTTGGGGATGAAGTCTTTCCACCAAGAGGAGTCCTTTTTCCTAAGGATGTTGTAGTTCTTGGTCAAATGACCAGTGGCAAAATAGCTATTGCATCAAAATGGTAGGCCTTCATTGTCAATGGCTTGAGACCAAGTGCGGTCTCCAAAATTTAAGATGATTTTTTTGGGAAAATTCTTATAATTATCAATACTTACTAAAATCTTAGCAAAGGTAGTGAGAGAGAGTTAATCGGTATCTAGATGTATACATAGAAAATATCTTAAAGAATTGGCAATAGCTTTCAAGGTGGATTCTATCCAAAATTGAAGTGGAAGATTGGGTAGATGAACCCAAATGGGTTTAATATGCATGGGTTCATTGAGGGGATTGAAATTAGGAGAACAAGATCTCACTAGCAAGGGGTGATGACTCAATCTCTAAGCTTGATATCTGATTTCTTCCCTATCCTTGATATTATGGAAAATGATAATAAAATAGCTTTTAGCACAAGGTTAAATATTGAGTTTACCTTAGAGAATGGGTTTCTATTTCTATGAAATCCACCTATTGAGCTCCTGAAGCTTTGGCCAGCAATCCAAAAATTTATAGATTAGACCCCTAACAGAAAAATACTCCTCTAATTTTAGAACCTCCCTGGTTTCTTCTTCACTAAAGTATACCATAGGGACTTTAGAGGCAAGGATAAGGGGTTTACGATCATTTCTAGGAGGTGCATGAGATACGATGTCAATGAAAGATGTGGGTAGCTTCTGACCTCTACCTCCAAATCTATAACATCCTAGTTGGGTTGGGAGTAATTGCTAAGGTTTGAGGGAAAGATATTTTTTAGAGTCTTTTTCCACATATGGGGATTATATCTGAGTTTTTTTGGTGGATATGAATAGATGGTGATAGTGATAGCTTGGGCTTAGAGATACCAGGATGATCTAAGGTAGCAGACAGATTGCCCTTCACAATGAAGATGAGCAAAAATCTTACAAGGATGGAAGAAGATCCATTCACCAACTGTAAAGGGGTAGGGGAATTGACATTATTTGTTGACATGGCCATTAGATCTAAAGGTCCAGAGCTAGTTGGGTGGGGGTGGGAGTGGCTGAACCTTTCCCCATGGAGATTGTGAAACCAAGCAAGCCATTTTTCAGACCCAACAACGATAACTCTGCAGCAAGAATCAAGGTATTCTTCACAGGTAATGACTATGGTAGTAGGGGATGGAGAGGAGGAAAGTCACTCCCATTTAGTGAGGATCTGCATCAGGGGGAGGAATCACCATTTGAAACTACTACATGTGGCAGAATGTTGGGAGTCACCATTTTAGTCCAAATAATCCAACACATTGATGACATAGACATGAGACATTTATGTTCTGAATTTTAAATTATTAATATGTTTTAAACATCTATCAACATTTATAAACAAATTGAGTCATAACTAATATGAAAAATCTATCGAGATCTCATTTGACAAAAGGTATTACACATTGATATTATGCAAACAATTTTCACCCTTTAACTTCTTGAAACTACAATAGGAAATATTTAATAATATAATGATGGATTCAGATTAATGTTATAAATAAAACATTATAAAGTCCATTTTCATGTATTAAAAAAAATTAACAATTGAATTCAAGCATTTTTATGGTCTCTTTTTTATGGAGGTCTATAGGGTTTAGGTTTATTTCAGGTCTTTGTTGTTTTTTTACTTTTTGGTTTGGATTTGTTTTTTGTCTTGACTATGTTGTTAGTTTTAAAAGACTTAGACCCCATTTCTATCCACGCTAGTTCCCAATCTAGTAAAAATGCGGTGTTTGGTTCTCGATCTAGTTAAAATTGATAGTGGGAGATTTAAGTCTCTTTCTCCATGAGTCCAGGTTAGTTTTCAGTCCAACTAAAACCACATGGTTTCTAAACCACCTAAAACTAGTTATTTCTCTTTCTTTTTTTTTGGTTTGTTAGGTCCAACTCCCTCTTGGGACCTTTTTGGGTTTGTTTTTCTTTGCCTTTGCCCTATTTATTGTCTGGATTATGTTGGGCTTGTGGGTTTATTTTGGTGATCCTTCTAATTTATAATTTTTAGTTTCTCTATTTTTATATTTTATCTATTGTTAGGAGACTCAAACTTCCTATTATATTCGGGACTGATTTCCACATCATTAATAAATGTTGGTTTGTTCCTAATCCAAACAATTGAATCCTATCATTTTTATGTGACCTTTTTTAAAGATGGCATACAAACATCATTCTTATTTTATAACTTCATATCATTTCAAATATTCAAGTATCATTTCCATACAAGACATGTTCCACATCTCATATTGTCTAAATTTTAAACATAATATTGTGTCTAGAATGGCATTTGGGAAGAAATGCTATGAAACAAATATGGGTGGGAGGAAATTCAAGGAGTATTTGGATGAAATTAATAATTTTTTTAAGTAGTTTTAATTACAGGGATTTTATTCCTCTTTTGGATTGGTTTGATTTGTAAGGAATCAAGAAAAAATAGATTGACATTAGAAATATTTTGAATGGGTATTTTTAGATCATTGTGGATAAACATGAGTTGGAAAGGAGGAAACTGGAGCTTGGTTTGGAGTGCGAAGACCTTTTAGATGTTCTGCTTTCTTTGTCTGAAGATAAATTTATGGAGATAAAACTTACATGACACCACATCATGAATGCCATTTTTGTACATACACGTCTCTTCTCTTTGTATTTTATTAATGGCATTTCCATGTTTTGAGTGTGTTTGTTGTTTTGTGGATATAATTTTTTTGTTGGTTTTATAATTTATTTGGAACCAATTGCTAAAAATTGTTTTATTATATGATCAATCATACATCAATATTAAATGATTATTTCAATAAATAAAAAAAATTAAGTTACCATTTAACTCGCAATAATTTTATATATATCATGAATAGTTGGTTTTTCAATTAATTTTTTAATATAAATTAATTATATAAAAATTAATAATATTAATTTAAAATATAATGATCACATTTTATAAAGTTTTGTTTAACCATTAAACCGTGTAGATTTTTGTTTAAACTTTTTTTTTTTAACATTAATACATTTATATATAGTCTTTTATGTATTAATCTTCAAGTTTTGAAGATCCATCACAATTTATGTAAATTAGTTTTATTTCTTTTAATATTACATTATTAGGTTTATAGTCAACTTTTTATTGTATAGTTTTGAAGTTGAGAAGTAAATAGTTTTAGTTTTCTTTCAATTTTAGTTTTCTCAAAAAAAAATTGAGATATGAATTGAAAATGATATATTTTAGAAGATTTTCTAATAAAATTTGTATAAAAAGGATTTTGTTTTGGTAAAAATTAAATGGCTTTTAAAAAATATATAAATATTATTTTTATTTTAAATTTTAATAAAATAAAATAATTTAAATTTAAAATATATGTATTTTATTATAGTATGTATACATAATAACATAAATATTTTGAAACATAATATATATCTATGTTAAATTATTAAATCAAGAAAATGCAACCAAATTTTAAATCATCATAATTATATAGGATTGAAAATTTAAACTTTTATTTAATTTTATTATTTTATGAATGAAAAGATAGTTACAAGTATACATCATTCTATTTAATATAATCATATTATGTAAAAACAAAATTATATTTTTATTTATAACTGATGATTTATTTGATGTTGGTAGGATAAATTAACTGAACTAAATATTTTTATTACAAATAATTAATTTTTATTTAATTTTATAATATTTTATTATTTTATTTTAAAAAATAATTTAATACAATAAACTTTAAGAAACTAATCCCCTCATCCTAAATGTTTTTGAATAATTTGATACATATAAAAACACACCACCATTATAAATAGTATTATTAGCAAAGTCTTAAAATTTCATCTATAGATTTCTCTAATTACTTAATCAACATGTAACTTGGAAATTGGGTGAGCGCTCACACTCAAGTTTATAAAATTATGTCTTTAATAATGCATAAAATTAGAGAACTATTATTTTTAAAAATACATAAATTTTATTGTGCCATTGTTTTGGATCATCACATATAATCTATAATACATATTGTGTCTAGAATGACATTTAGGAAGAAATGTTATGAAACAAATATGGGTAGGAGGAAACTCAGGGAGTATTTGGATGAAATTAATAATTTTTAAAGTGGTTTTAATTAAAGGGATTTGATTGGTTTTATTTGTAAGGAGTCAGTAAAAAATAAACTAACATTAGAAATATTTTGAATGGGTATTTTGAGATAATTATGGATGAATGTGAGTTGGAAAAGAGGAAAATGGAGTTTGCTTTAGAGTTTGAATACTTTGTGGATGTTCTACTTTCTTTTTCTAAAGATAAATTTATGGAGATAAAACTTACATGAGACCACATTAAGAATGCCATTTTTGTATGTACACATTTTTTCTCTTTATATTTTACTCATGTCATTTTTCTGTTTTGAGTGTGTTGTTTTGTGGATATAAATTTTTTTATTTATTTTATAATTTATTTGGAACCAATTCTTAAAAATTGTTTTATTATATCATCAGTGATACATCAATATTAAATGATATTTTAAACGGTTATTTTAATAAAAATAAATATTGAGTTATCATTTAACTCGCACTTATTTTATATATATATATATATATATATATATATATATATATATATATATATATATATATATATATATATAGTAATTGGTTTTTCAATTAAATTTTTTTATATATAAAAAATTAATAATTTTAATTTATAATATAATGATCACATTTTATAAAGTTTTGTTTAACTATAAAATCATGTAGATTGTTTAAACTTTTTTTTATGTTAGATTGATAGGTTTATATGTAGTCTTTTATGTATTAATGTTTAAGTTTTGAAGAGCCATCACAATTTTTGTAAATTAGTTTTATTTCTTTTAATATTACATTCATAGGTTTATAGGCAAATTTTTATTATATAGTTTTGAAGTTGAGAAGAAATAAATAGTTTTAGTTTTCTTTTAATTAATAATTTGTGAAATTATTCTTTTAAAAAAATGAATATTTCTCTTAAAATTTTGAGATATGAATTGGAAACGATATGCTTTAGAAGATTTTCTAATAGAAATTGTGTAGAAAGGGATTAATTTTTGTAAATAATAAATGACTTTTTTTTAAAAATTATAAATATTATTTTTATTTTAAATTATAATAAAATAATTTAAATTTAAAATATATGTTTCTTACATATTTTATTATAGTATGTATACATAATAACATAAATATTTTAAAACGTAATGTATATCTATGTTAAAATATTAAATCAATAAAATTCAACCAAATTATAAATCATAATAATTATATAAGATTTAAAATTTAAACTTTTATTTAATTTTATTATTTTATGAATGAAAAGATAGTTATAAATATACATCATTCTATTTAATATAATTATGTTATGTAAAATCAAAAATATATTTTTATTTATAACTGATAATTTATTAGATGTTGGTAAAATAAATTAATTGAACTATATTTTTATTACAAATAATTAATTTTTATTTAACTTTATAATATTTTATTATTTTCTTTAAAAGAAATAATTTAATATGATAAACTTTAAAAAATTGATCCCCTCATCCTAAAATGTTTTTGAATAATTCGATATATATAAAAACACACCACCATTATAAACAGTATTATTAGAAAAGTCTTAAAATTTCATCTAAAGCTTTCACTAATTACTTAATTAACATGCAACTTGGAAATTGTGTGAGTGCTCACACTCAAGTTTATAAAATTATGTCTTTACAATGCATGAAATTAGAGAACTATTTTTTTTAAAATTTACGTGATTCTTTCAAACATTTTTTTTTTTCCTTAATTTATTAATTAAAGAAAAGAAAGTATATATATGGCGCTATAAATCTTTATAACTTGATTTTCCATGTTTCATATTTTTTTTTTCTATAATTTATTGTAATCTATTAGACCCGTTCCAAGATAT
>JARHVA010000503.1:1502500-1695000 GCA_037957365.1 Torreya grandis | reverse complement strand
TGTGTCTGTGATGAAGCAACACTGGCTTCAGGATTAGCATCTATAATTTATTCTTCAACCTCTTCAACTGTAGGGTCTGTATGAGGTAGAGTAGTAGATGTTGAGGATTGTGACTTAGAAAGCAATGATTTGATAGCTCGACATTCTTCTTTGGAGTGAGTTTTAGATTTGTGATAATCACACCACTTCCCAATCTTTCCTTCCTTTTGCTTCCAATTTTGGCCTCGTGTTTGACCTTCTTTGTCACTTTTCTATTTTGAAGACTGATTCTTTATATTCATTCTTCCATGCTTCTGCTCAATCTTCACTGTGAACTTGTATGCCTCACTGATGGTTTCCAAATTTAAGAGTTCCATTTCTCCCCATATGTACCATTATAGTCTGCCACGATATTTGAGAACCTTGTGTTTCACACTTTCTTGGATGCCCAATCTCGTAGATAGAGAATGAAAAATGTCAGTGTAATCTTCAACAGATTGTTCCTTACCTTGGCAAAGTTGTTGCCACTCTATATACAGATCGTCATATGCTCCAATGGGGTAGTATTCTTCCTTTACATCATCTATGAAATCATCCCATGTAGGTTCCATCTCAAGGCCAATATCATCTGCACTGAATCTCTTTTTGTACACTTCCCACCAATTTTTGATAGGCAATTATGCTTTCAAAAGAGAAAAAGTAATCTTCTCTTTATCGGTGAATTTATTTATAGAAAAATAAGATGACAATTGATCCAACTAATTTTCTACTACATCAGCATTGATTTTGCCTTCAAATGTAGGGATATCAAAATTCACCTGAACCTTGAAGGCTGTTGGGGCACTAAAGGATGTGCGGGTGTGGATGAGGAGCCAAAATTTCCCATTGAGATTTGTTTGAAAATTTAAGCAAATTGTTGTAGCATCTATGCTTGTTGCTATTATAGGGCTTCATTCACCATTTCCTTGAAAGGATCAGATGCCTCGATGTTGTACATCATTTGAAGTCATTTAGAGCGAATAGGTGGATATTCTGTTGGTTTTATTTTCCACCCAAGCTTCCTGTAATCTGACCTCATCCTTAGGATCATACACTCTAAATACAAACCACTCTGATATCACCGATCTAAAACTCAAAAGCTTTAGTTGAAATATAATTCAAGAAAAAAGAACAAAACAATTCAAATAATGATATCTCTGATAAGAGATGTTTTATTGATCAAATTTACAAACCCAAACATATGCTTATCTCTAAGAAGAGATGTCTAATTTCCATTTCAGGTTACATCTTCATTTATACATGTTTTGAAGGTGTGGGGAGGATGTGGAAGGTCACCAATCTTGAGGGACATGAATTTGTTTGACTTCCATGATTTACAACAATACAGAACTCAAGGAATTACTATTTTTAGACTACAAAACTAAAATTTAAATTTGGGACACTTCCATTGGGTTTTAGGGGGTCAAACTTCATTTAGTGGAACTCAATGCCATCTCATGACATTCCCCTCATTATTATCTTTCCAATGGTTCAAACGGTGAGTCAATTGGAGCTACAGTGCAAAAGTTATTGCTCCCAAAAGCTCTGCCATCAATTGGGGTGGACCCATCACCTGAATTGTCATCTAAATTATTGTTTGGATCAATAACTCTAGGAAAGGGTGGACTTAGCCAAGGCTCAAGGTAATTATCAAAAGTTTTTTAGCAAAATATCTATTTTTAAACAAAATTTAATTTTTTCCATCCCTTCAAAGTTATGGAACAATAGGCTATTTTATTCAGCCCATAAGAGGTTGAAGCTTTTAATAAGCTCACACTTTAATTCTAAAGTGAAGCATTCTTATTTCAGTTCATTACATAATAAATCACCTTGGTCCTTATCAATATGACCCCCAATGGTCATCAATAACCACTCATGTTTAACAAATTTATTGGATCAAGATACTCCTTCATAATCAAATATTTCCAAGTGTTGATTTACCCAAGTAAATTAGATACTCTCACCCCATCTATCCCTCTAGATTTAATCCAATCTCTTGGTCTTCCCAAGGTTATAATGTCCTAAGCATCTACTGATGACTTGCCCATACAAGTTAACAATATATAGCAAACATCATTTCCCTATTTTCCAAGGTGTAACAATTATCACAAGTCTCTTATTAACTCACCCATACAATTCAATAGTCAATATGTGATTCTTGCCATGACACAACTTGATTTGGGAAGGGTTGACCCAACCAAGGATACAAGTAGATATCATAGTGTTGCTACAGAAAATTATAGATTTTTACACATTCATTTGTTTCAATGGATGCAAGATTTCCAGTACATCAGTAATATAGAATAGATCATTGATCCATTCTCTTTTAAGATAAAAGTGTCTTTGGACTATCAAGTCATATCCAAATCAAATGAGACTATACTAGCTTCATGATAGAAAAACTTCATGTCCCAAAGGTTCCTAAAATATAAACAATGCTTTGATACCAGATGAAATAACCCCAAATAATATTCTTGAGATTGCTTATCAGAGTGCAAAATAGAATAACATATAAGGCTCATTACATAACTCCATGATGCACAATTCATCATTTTAGTTCTGTACAACAATGTGTAAATAACCAAAAACATGATAGATCATAAAACAAGAATAGAAGAATCATCATACTAGGCTTTTGCTTATACATTCTTTACAATAATTTTAGATCATCTAGAAAATGTTAGAGGATAGTTACCAAGACAATGCGACATAAGCCCTTAAAACATTATAACCTTTTCATATTTACACAAGCAAAGATCAGTTCTAGTATTACCCCCGTTAGATCATTGTACCATGGTCTATAATTCTAGAGGTCAATGTACCCATACTCCTGTACTTAGCGAATGCCATCATATAACCTATAGCTCCATCATGTGGGAAGTGATTATCATTAGAATTAGATAACCACATTCCTATTTACCAACATGAATTATTTAGACTTCACCATGCAGTAATGCACACACTAAAAAATGAACATTATATCACTAGCAATCTCATCAAACAAGTAGGAACTAAATCATAAGGATCTATCATCTAGTATAAAATGAATGCCACGAGTATGATAGACCACCAACAAAAGTGATACTAGGTCGAGATTATATGAATAAATCCTTAACCTTAGGATCCTCACACCATATGGTCCCTTCTATTCCTTTACTCAAGAGTAAGTCACAATTTGACCAACCACATAAACAATAAATTACTAGTAATCAATTTTATTATTAGACCATTAGCGATCTTCATGAACTATCCCAGCTATGAGTTATACTTATGAATAGCTAGCTGCTACATCACACCTTGATCTCACATGGTCTCAAGATGACTAAACATGCATCCCAAATAATAATTTGCCAAGCCTAATTAACACATCCAGGTTTACAACTTCTACCGAAAGTCCTACTATATTATTTAATACCTAATGTTCCAATAATAGAGTAAGGAAACTTAATCATAATTAAAATTGTAGTAATCCATGCTTGAATTAAAAGAGGGCATGTAATATAAGCTACTATGATGATGATAACTGCTAAGATTATCTAAATTATAATTTTTGGCTTAGTATCCTCGCACCATATCCCACAACAACCATGAGCATAACACTTAATATTACCACTTCTTAATTCCCCATAATCTATGGTAGCATGACCAGCTATGGGCTTCATCATAATGGGAAACTAGCTGTCATAACAAGCACTGATCACATGGAGTCTCAATTTCACAAACCAAAGTCAAGCTAAGAGATTTAAAATAATAAAACCAGACTGCATAATTAATATTCTTATCAAAGGTTAAGCACACTTTTAACTCCATACAGGAAAGCAAGATATCCAAGTAAGAATTTGGCTCAGAGAGTATTAAGCATGTAAGAAGCTTCCTACCATGGACAACTTTGAGCTCATTTCACTTTGTTCAACCTGCTGCCATATTAGAGGCCGATTATGTATGGTATGATGTTTACCAACATGCTTCCAATCACATATATTATTCATTAAGATTTAATGCACTCAAGTTATTTAACATTAGCATGACAAGTGGCCCAAATAAACAATTTGATTCGTAAAACTCAATGCTCACATGCCAGAAACACAACGAATGCCTTTGGTTTCCTATTAAAGTAGCATAAAGCATATTCGCAATGCGAACCTACATTTCGATGGCTGTCATGGCATTTGGAATGGGTGGGAAATATTTCTTCTATGTGCACAACATTTTTCTCTAGTCTGCAAGCCATTTCAAATCATTTGCAGGTTTAAATGATATGTTTTTAGGAATCTTTGCCTTGCTAAAAAGATTTGGTTTGGATTCAGCCCTTTTTGTGCAGTGTATTTGGGAAAGTTTCAAACACACTACGATTTTTTTTGGAAAGTTTCCCAGTGGTCTTAATATGTCTTTGCTGGAATCATGCAGTGAAAATACACTAGCATACATGGATGTAATATTTATTATGCATTAGTTTACTAACTAATTTGATGGTAATATTTTTTTACTATTTATATATTTATGTTTGTTTTATATTTAATTTATTTTATATATTTATAATTTATATTTACATACATACATATATATATATTAATAAATGAATAATAAAATTAAAATTTAAGGAAAAAATTAATTTAGTTTTAAAAGTTGAAAGAATATTACATACATGATTTTTAAATTAAATATTTTATTAATATTAATTTTTTTGTTGAGGCTTTTTATTTATTTAAAAAAAATTAAAATTTTATGTATCTTCATTATTATAAATAATGTTATTGCTGTATATTTTTATATAATTATATATATGAAAAGTAGGAAACATTTTATATATAAATATAAATGAGAAAAATAGGAAAAATATATATATTACTTGCAACCTTTGTATAGTCGTTTCTCATTATGTTTTCCTTGCTATTGTGATTTCCTGTTTCTCGTTTCTGCTAACATAGACTCAATATGGTATTTGATATACAATGCAATATATTACAACAATGATTCAAAGAAGACGTAGACAATAAATGAACTTCTGACCCTATCATGTCTTGTGTTAGATGTCAAAAGGGTAGATTCAAATCCCAATGAATATATAAGGAAGTTAAAATACGATTATATCCATTACCACCACATGCCATTTCAATTACCATTCTATACGAAATAGGAACGACAATATTATTTCTTTATCAACAAGTTCCATATTATCAACAAACACAAGTAATGGTAAACATCATCATCTCTACATTAAGGCAACAAGATAACCATAACCATATAAAACTGAATAATCGATTGCCATTGATTTAGCAATAAGGTAAGATTTCAATTTGGTTCTTCATTATTAAAAACAGTTCCAAATAGTTGTATGGCAAGAACCATTGTTATCAAGAACAAAGATCGGGGTGAATTTTAAACAACCACTACATGGTTGTACACACATATATATATTTTTGCCCAACAACACATTAGAATATTTGATAACGAGCTATAGATGACAAATTCATTACCCATAACTAACCAAAATTGGATGACTTTGGAACATGTTTGCCTAATGATTAATTGTTCTTTGAAGTTAATAGAAGGCTAAAAGCAACCTTTTTGCAACTGCTGTTCCAAACCTTATGTAGTGGGCTTATATATAAAAGCCATTAGAAGGAAATGAAACTCTTGAACATTACTATTTAATTCCACATTTGGCGTTCGTTTATACCGAATAACTAAGCATCCAAGAATAACACTGACATTGCATTTCCAGCCAACAACAATAAACATACGAGGTATGCAATATAACATAGAAACAAAGGTAACCATGATTTTTATACCAGCATTGCATAGTTTCAACACCAGATAAAAGCATGGTAACAGTTTTATGAATCAACGCAAATATCAAACCAAGTTTCTGAACCATTCTAGATACAAAATACATAATATTAACACAACAGGTTGAATTACATCAATGTGAACTGTTAAAACAACTTTAAAACATCAGAAAGTAATCCATATACTAGAGGTAATGAGAGCAATCCAGTTGCAATCACTAAGATCCAAGAAAAGGAAGATGGAGCATGCCACCACAAGAAGCCAACCCACAGGTCTAGTCTAATGAGCCCAACCATCAGGAAGCCCTAACCGCCCCAACCATCAGGTAGATGGTGGAGTCAGGCAGTCAAGTTTTATAAAAGGTCAAAAGAGCATGCAGGAGAAGATTAGCAACCGGCCAACGGGTAACAATCAAGCAGCAAAAATAAAACCCACAACACCACCAACACCAAATGGCAACAGCCACAATGCAATCAACAAACCACTTACTTCCAAAAGTATTCACGTCAAAGCATGATCAAGTTTCGAGCAACAGGCAGGGAATACTCACAAGATCAAAATCTTAAATACCAAAGAAGATCAGATAGACCTGATCCATTAACCATTCCCACATACGGTGGAATGTCACAATGGCAAACAGGATTTACTCAGCACAGCCAGATCAAGAGGCAAACATTGACAATAAATCATGGAAACAAGGAATACGCAGTATAAGCATAAAATAGTCATGCACAACAGCTAATGGGATATATGGATTATTAAAAAGGTGACTCCCAAATCAGATAAACAATTACATGAGTCCACCAGCATTAACATGTCACCAAGGAGTTAAACAACCTGACATTGCAAGCAACGCAAAGGAGATTATGAGGACAGTATAAATACCTAGCTGAACACCAAGAGGTATAAAGAACAGAGGTTTTTAAAAGGGAGATCAATTCGTAGTGGCATGCAGTTTCGAACTCTACTCAACCTGAATAAGCCAATTAGAAGTTCAAGTTATACCAGTACAAGGAAAGGTCAATTTAAATGACGCTAACAGGTTATAATAAAAAGGCCTGATCTACAGTTATGGCCAGAATCATTGCTCCCTGTGACTTAAATCACCCACTAAGGGTTTCGAGAAATAAAGATATCTAATTTATAGGATTAAAAAGGAAAAGACCAGGATAGGTATAAAAGGTAGCAATCCCTTGTTAAAATCAGGTCTGCATCATCAAAATGAATTTACATCTCCCTGCTACATCCTTTTCCCCAGCTTGACTCTCCATTTCCTTCACGTCTTCTTGCTTTTTCTGCCCACGTCTTACTCCAGCACAACCTCCTCTCTTCTGTTGAAAAGTGATGCTGAAGTGTAGTTCACTCAGTTCTATTATTAGGCTATTAGTGTAAATTTAGTTTGCATGAACAGTTTTTGTGGAGCTAAATTTAGACAGTTAATTTTTAGTTAATATATATATATATATTTTTAAATAAAGCCTTAGAAAGGCTAGAGTTAGTTTTAGTTGATATTACATGCAAATTATTATTTAGATAAATTTAAAATATTTTACTCAATAATTAGAAAAGCATGTTCACAAGCAATTTTATTAATACATTGTAATTGATCTTTATTTTCAAGAAGAAGGAGAATGATTCCAAGTTTTTGAAGAAGTATCTATTATTTTTGCAATTCTTATTTCTTTTGTATTATGAATATTGCATATATTTGGGTGTGATTTAATTTAAAATTCTACATCTTCCCCTTCCATTCTCCTGCATTCTCTCTACTCCTCACTACATCTTCTATCCCCTCCTCACTACTACATCCCCCTCCATTCTTTCTATGCAATCCTCCTTCCTCTTTCTTTGATACCATCGACCTTCTCCTACCAACACCCTCCTCAAAACTCTTTTCCTTCCTGCTGTGAGGTTACCTACAGCTCCACCTAGCTCTCTCTCTCCATCTACGCCGACTGTCATCCCATCTGCACCACCCCCATGCTTTCCTCCCTTCGTCCTGCCATGCATCCACCACCCTCAACTCCTTGCCCCACACTCGAACTTACACGTCGTCCTCTCCCTCTCTTCCCCGATGAGGCCACCTGATTTTCCTTCAGCCCATATTCTCCTCCTCCCCAAAATCTGTTGAGTGCCTTAGTTATTATGGCCAAAACTATAAACATTTGCCAGCTCGCCCAACAAGCATAATTAATAAAATAAGGTGGCGGACTAGATTTTAAAATATGAGAGGATGACAAAATATAATATTTTTTTCCAAAATGCCTTTCAGATGCACTTTAATATTTAGTACACACACACATCATGTATGTATGTACTAGGATTGAACCGATACACACACACACTAGTATTTTGGAAATATAGAGATTTTGAGGGAAAATTTGTATGGGTTAAATTGGATTCATTGTAGGATGCTTGTATGGATGAACTCGATGTGTTGGGTTTGAATAGAAATCTATTGATTCATATTTCAAATGAATTCACATATTTTAAATTAGGATCATTGTAGTTATGTATGACTTTGTATAGAGGCCCTTAACATACATAATTATTCTTATTTGGCTTTTGGTAATAATCCGGTTTAAGCCACAACATATACACCTAGGAGTGGGTAGATGAATGAACAAACTATTTTTTATGAACTTAGCTCTATATAAAAGATATATATGCAAAGGTTGAATACGGATATGGAAGAGTTATGATTTCAATTGAATTTATAATATTTGAAATACACAATTATTTAGCTTGACTGTGTAATAAGATTACATGCTTGGATTAGACTTTGATTTGATTGTGAGTTTGCACAATTGGTAACATGACTGTCTATGCATTTTTATGTTATTGTGCATGGAAAGGTTTAGATGATCAAATTTGTGTTGTGATAACAGAAGACCCAAATTGGGCATAGTCGATTGAGTAAGTGTTTCATCATATGTATTTAATCTAAATGTTAATTTGAATCAATGAATTTTATAAATTTGATTAAATAGATTTGGTGGATGAATGATTGGTTGTGTATAATTGTCAAAATTATGTGTGTTTTAATTAACAAGCACAATGGGACTTATCTATTTTATAAAAAGGTTATGGAGCCTTTGTTTGTTAGCTGGATGTATACTTAATGCATACAATATACTCTAAGACTAATGATAGTGGATGTCATATTAAGAGTATAATGTATAAAATGAAGCATTTATATTGTATTAAATTCATACTTGTGAATTCTAAAAATATATATACAAATGGTATAAGTTAAATGTTGATTGACTGTGCATTCAATCTAGAAATGTTTATACAACACACACACACACACACACACACACACACACACACACACACAGTCGTGTTATGTTAACAAGTGCGAAAGTGGGACTTGCATATATCCTAATGTTGATTAAAGCATTAAAATAATGTATTTAAGAGTTTAAATATGGAGCATATTATTATGTTTGCACTGGATTTTGTTTTATATGTGGAATATGAACAAATAAATGTGTTACAATGATTATTTCAGGGATGAAATAACATAAGAAGCTACTTTGTGGTTTGGGTAACTAGCAATTTTGATATGAAAATACCTATATGGTATGTTGAAGAATTTTTTTATTATGTTTATTATTTGTAATAAACTAGATGTTATTGATTCATTCCATTTCATTTGATGGACTTAATGAATGTATGTGATATTTTTGTACTTAGAATAATTTTTATTAGCTAAAAAGAAACATATTAAATGAATCTATTTGTTTTTATATTATTATATATTTTTACCAAATCTTGCATCCATGACCCTAAATAAGTAGTGGATAGATTCCACTAGCTTAATAATCACCATTAATGTAAGATGAGGTTTAATTCAATTGAGTGGTGTGTATGAATTTGATTGATCTTTGAGATCATTTATTATTGAAAAATTTGGCCAAAGTAATGTTTTGATTAAACATTATCATTTCATAAGTTGATATAGTTTTCATATTTATGCAATATCATATTAGAATAGATTTATTTATCTTACATATTATGTATTATATATATTTAATAAATGGGTTTTGGTTTTTTACTGTGGATTCTAAAACCATCATTATCTACTTATCCATGAAGGGAGAGCCATCCCCTTGTTTGGGAGATAGTGCGGGGGACCTATGGTGTGTGGTTGGTATGGAAAATCACTCGGATGATGTTCTACCTCCTAGTTGGATTACTATACTAGGGACTACACTTGAGATTATAGAGTAATACTTGAGTCATGGAGACTCTTGAGTCATGGAGACTGTGCTCTGCAGAGTTTTGTATCATGTTTTATCATTTGAGATATTATTATGTATTGTTAAAAAATCTAACATTTATACATTATACTTATACAATAGTGATTGTAATATTGTATCAATCATGATTGAAATTATACTATCTCATATATGATTAGATGCAATATTTATTATTGTCCAATTTTGTTCATGATTGTTATATTTATTCATGGTGATACTTAGCTAAGTGGATTAGCTATAAACATATTGGTTAACTAAATGAATGTAGTTAGTTAAATTTCACTCATTATATTTTTTGTGGTGAAATCTATATGTTGAATATGTAATTAATTTATTAAAAAAAATTGTTATATTCTGATAAAACCTAATGGGGTTATTACATTTAGACTGGGACTCAGCGTTTGCAAAACTTATCAACATTATTATGTCATACAACTTCTTGGTTTCATGTTGTACATGGTCAATGATTTCCTTTGGGGATAAATAGTGTTCCTCACTTGAGACTTCTAAATAGTTTGATCATAGGTTCTAAACATTTATTTTATTACTCCCCTTGTGGCATCCAAAAAATTGTAGGGATATTTCTTGTACTAGTCTAAGTCAAAGGTTTTAGTTTTACTTCTTTTTGTTATAGATAATATGTCTTCTCTCTAATCTAACTCAACCTTTTCCCCTTCTTCCATGATTGTTTTCATCTTTACCTTTCTTAAGGTGTTTATTTCCCTATCAAAATGGAATTTGACTATCGATTGCTCTAAAATATTCTACCTCCTTGATTATTCTTATTATAACCTTTTAATCCATGAAGGGACATTCAATTAAATTAGATTCTCTATTTTCTCTATTTTTTTAGCAGTAGAAGGTGGATGCACAAAGTTGGGGGACCAAAAAGGTGACACCAAGGGGGAAAGGAATTTTTGTGTAAAGGGTATACACCCTTTTTTGAATTAGGCATGGCACCAAGCCAAAAGGTTGAATGCCCTTTAAATTCCCATAAATGGATCACACACTTTGTGGACCTATAAAAGGCGTACGCCATTTATTTTTTTCAATATTTTTAACCTCTTCCTCACAGCTAAAATCTACATTTTTTGTTACCTTGAAGGAGCAAGCTTGCATTTTAAGGAGGACATGTGTGCTTTGGGTTGCATCCCTCCAGCATAATTTCATATTTTGATTGTGGTCTAAGGTATGTTGATTATTAAATTTAAATTTTGAGGTTTCAATTTATATGTTTTATGCATAGGGTTTTGAAATTAAATTTGCATTGAATTCTCTTATATTGTCTAAAAAGCTTGTATTTTTATAAATCTAGATACAAAAATTAATGGACGCATTTTCTAAGGAAAATGTGGATCAAAACCATGATAAAAACCTTTAAAAGTTTGACTTCTCATAAGAAGAAGCTAAATTATCTGAATAATATAATCCAAATCATGAATAATTATAAATTATTATCAATGGTTTAAATCAATCCTTAATTATAATGAACGTAGTGCACTTATAAGTACTTTTGAGGCCATTTTAAATGAACTGATAAATGTCACATCATAAAAATCATATGAGAACATTAAACAATATTATTCTAATAAACTATCATATGAGAACATTCAAAAAATAATAAACTCAAAAAAATCATTAAATCATAATATTAGACCCTCAGAGGATCACGTACAACCTCCAAAAATATTGAAAACATTGCGAGGTTGATAAAATGACCTAAGACAACATCAAATTTTTTGATACAGTCATTTTGGCACATGGAAGAGCTCAAATAGAGTTACGAGTCAAAAGTTATGGCCTCTGAAAGGTTGGCCTATTTTTTCTACATCATTCTCCTCTTATTGAAAATAATTTAGCTCCTATGAGTTGCCCTAATTGTATTGTTGCCATTTTTCCTTTTCAATCTTCTTTAGCTCCCATTATATAATCCCAGTGTTGTCTTCTTGCTACAATCCTTTCCAATCACCAAATACCTATTATAATTCCCTTGCCTTGTGTTCACTGTCTTCATATCCAAAATCTGCACTATTTTTTCTTTCTTCTTCTTTGGAACCACTTCTCCCAATTTACTTCTTCATCTTCATCATATTCATCATCTTCACCTTTTCTCTATAGAATTCATATAAATCCAAAACATTAAAAACTAAATATATATCAAAATTATGTGGTAAACTTACCTTAAAGGCATTATCATTGGTTTTCTTCACAATTTTGCATGGTCCAATTTTCTTGTACTTCAACTTATTATATGTGCTTTTTGAAAATATCTCTTTCCTCAAGTAAACCATTACCAACTCTCCTTCAAATACCTTGGATATTATTCTAGCATCTGTTGTTGCTTTATATTTATCATTACTTTTTTATAACTTTCTTCTTACTCCTTACAACTATTGCATATTCTCTATAAACACTTCTGCATCATCACTAATTCAATCCATAATTGGTAGTTATACCAAATCTAAAATAACCATAGGATTTCTCCCATAAACAATTTGAAAAAGTGGCCTTATTGTTAATCTATTCACTAAACTATTATATGCAAACTCAGCTTGTGGTAAAGCCAAGTCCCATTGTTTTGGCTTCTCTCCCACTATGCATCTCAATAAATTTCCCAAGTTCTTATTCACAACTTTTGTATGTCCATCTAATTGTGGGTGATTTACACTACTAAATTATAGCTTATTACCCATCTTCCTCCAAAAATGACTTAGAAATATCGTGTCCCTATATGAAGTAATAGTTTTTGGAACACCGTGCAATCTCACAATATCCACTAAAAATAATTTTGAAACTCTAGTGGCATCATTGGTTTTATTACATGCAATGAAATGAACCATTTTATAAAATCTATCTACAACAAAAATTGAATCATTACCTCTTTGTGTGTTTGGCAATCCAAACACAAAATCCATACTCAAATATGTCCATGGCCCTCTTGGAACTAGTAATAGCACATAAAGTCTAGTATTTTGTGTATGTCCTTTAGCCACATGACATATTATGCACCATGAAACATACCTTGTCACATATCTCTTCATCTTTGGCCAAAAATATTTTTCCTCCACTAAAGCTATTGTCTTCATCTTACCAAAATGTCCAGCCAAACCACCACTATGTAATTCTCTTATTATATTATCTCGTAGAGACCCAACTGGAATGCATAATTATTTTATTTTGAAGAGATAACCTTATTTTATAAGATACTTATCCTGAATAACATTTTTCCCACCTGTTAATGGATTCTTACATTGCTCAACTACCTTCTAAAATATGGATCAATATCATATAATTATTTAATAGCTCTAAATCCAACTACTTCACTAACCATAGTAGTTAATAACGCTACCCTCTTGCTTAATGCATCAGCTACTTGATTTTTATTCTTTGATTTATGTTTCAACATAAAAGTATACCCCTGCAAGAAAGAAACCCAATTTGCATGCCTACTATTCAACTTCTTTTGTGTATTCACATACTTCAAAGCTTCATGATCTATAAATAGTATAAATTCCTTAGGCACTAGGTAATGCCTCCAATGTCTTAATGCTTGTACAATTGCATAAAGTTTAACATTATAGGTAGAATAATTTGTCCTTACCTCATTGAATTTCTCACTAAAATATGTTATTGGATTTCCTTCTTGACTCAACACAGCACTAATTCCCACAAACGAAGCATCACAATCAACCTCAAACACTTTATTAAAATCTGGTAATGCTAAAATGGCCTTTCTATAATATTCTTCTTAAAAATTTAAAATCTTTATGTGTCTTCTCTAGTCCATACAAATTCCTTCCCTCTCATGCAATATGTTATTGGTGCCACAATATTACTAAAAATTTTAATAATTTTTCTTTAAAAAGTTGATAAACCATAAAAACTTCTTACCTCTGTAATACTTTTTGGAATAGGCCACTCAACAATTTCATTTATAGTTTCCTCATCCATTTTCACACCATCTGCTGAAACTACAAATCCCAAAAATACCAAACTATTCTGCATAACCCTGTACTTTTTTTAATTTGCATACAACTCCTCATTTCTTAACAAATCCATTACCATTATCAAATGTTATAAGTGTTCTTATTTAGTCTTATTGAATATCAAAATATCATCAAACAACCATAAACTTACCAATATATTCTCATAGTATTATATTCATCACCCTCATAAATGTGCTAGGTTCATTAGATAACCCGAATGGCATCACCATCAACTCATATAAGCCATACCTAGTATTGAATGTAGTTTTCGACTCATCGCCTTCACGAATTCGAATCTGATAATAGCCACTCCTTAGATCAATCTTGGTAAAATATTTTTCTCCTTCAAGCACATCCATCATATCATCTAAATGAGGTATAGGAAACCTATACTTTATTGTAATTTTATTAATTACTCTACTATCCACACACATTCTCCATCCTCTATTTTTATTTGGAGTTAGCAATGATGGTGTTGCACATGGACTCATACTATACTTATCAATTTCTTCTTTAGTAATTGAGTAACTTGTTTATTTAATTCTACATGTTATGTTGGACTCATCCGATAAGTTGCTTGATTGGGTAGAGCTGATCCTAGAATCAAATCAATATGATGTTGAATATCTCTCTTCGATGGTAAACCATTTGGTAACTCATTAGGTATAACATGTACATATTCTTTCAATACTCTTCCTGATTCTATTGTTATTGGCACCATTTATGTTTCTTCATTCTTTGCTAATAAGGCATAAAAATAATCTGCTACCTTCATATCTTGGATAAATTCTTTATTAGAGAGCATATGTTTTGTCTTCTCTTCCTCTTTAAGAGGTAACAAAACTACCTTTGTACCACCTTTCCAGAAAATGTATGTGTTCTTTGCTCCATCATAAACTACTTTCCTATCAAATTGCCACAATCTCCCCAATAACACATGACATGCATCCATCAGAATAACATCACACCATATTTCATCATTAGAAGTTTATTCTATAGAAATCTTGATTAAGCACCTTTTATCTATTATAACCTCATTCCCTTTCTTAAACCATGAAATCTGATAAGGGTTAGGATGTTTTTCACATTACAAATTTAATTTTTCAATCATTTCTTTAGAAACCATACTTTCACAACTACCACAATCTATAATTACTTTGCATACCTTTTCACCTGAAGTACATCTTATTCAAAAAATATTTGATCATAGCCATGCATCACCACCTTCTTTATTCTGCACTTGATCATTCCTTGGAACGATCATGGTTCTTCTCATCATGACATTCTCTCCAACGTCAGATGGTGCAACTTTAGTATTCTGCTCTTCTATTTTAGCCTCAACTAGATTTACTCTTGGATGATCTTCTTGCCTCATTTCTTGATCTTGATAGTTTGGCACTCAAATGATTTGTGCCCTTCTTCTCCACATCTATAATAGATGTAAGATCTACTTTGATTTGAAAACCATCCTCTAGTACCAGCTTAACTTCATCCTCTCTGAAATCCTCTTCCTCTTTGTTGGTATTGAAACCCTTATCTTGTATTTATACACCACAAGACGATTCACCTTTATTGTCATTAAAACCACCTCTGATGGTATTAAATCCACCTCATCCCCTTATTAGCGAGGATCTACCTCTTTTTGGACCAATAGATGTGCTTATAAAATTCTATCTATTTTGTTTTTCTTCTGCCTTCAAAGCTAATTGATAAGCCTCCTCTAGGTTAAGTATTCTATGAATGCTTAATTCATCTTGAATAAAAAAATTCAAACCATTTACATACCTTGCATTCATTTGCTCTTCTATTTCATCATGCTCTACTCATATGGAAATATTGTAAAATTTATCTGTATACTCTTGTATAATATTATCTTTATAATGAACCCTAAAGAAATCATTAAATCATAATTTTAGACCCTTAGATGATCATGTATGGCATACAAAAAATATCAAAAATATTTTTATACTGATATAATGACCTAGGATAGAAAAAACCTTTTCAATATGGTCATTTTGGCACGTGGAAGAACTCAAATGGAGTTAGGAGTCAAAAGTTATGGCCTCAAGAAGGTTGGCCTATTTTTTTTACATCAAAAAAATAACAAAATAAGATGTGTGTGATTCGTTTATTAAGCCTAGTTTCAACCAACCACCACCAATGAGTTGCAAACATATTAGTATTGATTGGTGTCTTAATGTGGATATAAAATACTACTTCTGGGATAGATCATGGATGGTGTTTGATGAACCTTCATGCAATAATAATGAGGTTCGATTATAGTTTTTGAAAAAAAATTATTGTGAGTTTGTGCTATATGAAATCCCAAATTATTTCGACATGAAGGCCTCCCAAAGTATGGGAAACGAGATAGACTTGGTGCCAAGTGGGACCAAAATCACCTAACCAATTTTAGATAAATAGAAGGACAATAACACATATTTGTATCCCTAAAAGTTTGCATCACATCACATAGATGGATACCCTTGAGGTAGTTACTAACCTCACATAGGTTATGATTGACCATGGGATTCATACATCGAGGACTTCTACATAGGCTATAGGTGGTGGGACATCTAGTAGTGGTATTTGTTCTAGTGATATCAGTGCTAGTGTCCCTCCTACTAGTAGTGGCATTGGTGCTAGTGATATTGGTGCTAGTGTCCCTCTTACAATTCCTATACATCATTTCACATCATGTAGGAGGAAGTGTATTGGACCTCATTTTCAAGTATGGCATACATAGGTTACATCTATGGAGACTAGACCTACATTTTTGTATCACACTAATACCCAGCATTTTATGCTACTTAGAGTTGGTTCAACATCTCAAGACACCAGTACAATTTATTTAGTACCTCTCAACACAAACATGCATAAGTGTATGCCATATTTTTTTACTTTAGGACATTAGGAGATCATCATTCTAGAGCATACGTTGTATGTAGATGCTTCAGCAACTTATGACACTAGCATGATAAACTTGATTATATTTTTAATTTCTTCACCACCCCCTTATCAAGACATGTTATCCTATTGTACATAACTTATCTACTTCATCACCTATATTTGATACACAGGTTACATTTTAATTTTAGTTTATTTATGTATGGAAAAGAATATTAAGTTTATTTTATGGTATGTGTTTACTTAATTGGCTAATATTTGATTGAACTTTTCATTTTTTTCTTGTATAGATGATTTCTAATATTTTGGGTAGCTCAGTAAGCCTATATTCTATTATAGAGGTTGCAATTAGTACTAGTTTACCCTACTTTCAAGTTTAGAAACTTATAAATTACGTAAATTTTCCATTTAATGTTAAATTACATAAATCATAGTATCCTAGATAGAGTTGAAACACTCTCATGTAAGCGTACCATATTTGTGTTTCATTTTAAAGAAGTGTTTCATTCTCAACTTACATTACTATCTTGCATTCTTGTCCTAAGCCAAAATAAATTAGAGCTAGGTCATGTGATGTTTCTAGAATGATAATAACACAATAGCTCTATAATGCCAATAATAACGGTGGTCAAAATATTAAACTAATTACTGATTTTTGATTTATCTAATAGACCAATGTATCCATCTAGTGGACTCAACCATTATTTTATCTCATTGAATTTAATCCATCAATGAAATTTTATGTATTCATGTATTTATTATCCTTTGAACAAAAAACTATCTTTTAAGATATATTATAGTCATAGATTTTTTATCATGCTCATTGGATTCACACATGATTCATAGATCCATATAAAAATATTATGTTCAATGATTACTTGAACAAACTCACAAATAATACTTCTCTATCATAGCCTAAAATTAACTCATTTTTATTTATTTATCTTAAATTAGGTTTATTTTTATTTGTTTCATAATTTACCTCTTTCATTTCTTGGTTTTATAGATGATGAGAGATGCTATGGTAATTCTTGATGGATGAGATCCACTATCTATGAAACAGCTCATGATTCAAAGATAGAGATTGGTGAGAACACATGTAGTAAAAAAATAGTAAAATTGTTTTTTAGCTTCATATTTGTACACACATCTAGATCTAAAGATACATGTATGCTCCGTATGAATCTCCATCATGGGTATATTCATGTTCTCATAGCCCAATACAACCATTTAGGTGCCATGCAGTGAGTCTATAATCACCTTGTTGCAAAATTTTGTTCATGGAAACTCTATCATCTGCAATATGTCACTTTAATGCATTACAATTTATATTTCATATGTTGTGTAAATGCCATGGGTTTTTTATGTTGCAAGAGAAACATTCAATGATGCACAGGATGAGAGGTAAGTTTCTCTTTATAATGAGTCATGTATCACTCATAGTTCTACATCTATGGCTAGGAAGCACAATTTATTTGGAGGCAATGAAGAGCAGGAGAGCTAGTTGTTGTGATAGGGGTCTAGTTGTAGGCACTATCTATTTTGTATGTTGATATCACCCACATTGTATGCCTATATGAAACATTTTATATGTGTAGATTTTATTGTCTACATTGTTTATCGATATATGTCCTATTGTTTACGTAATTATGACATAGAATTTTGCATATACACATATATACTATTTGACATTATCATTTTAATCATCTTTTAAATATTAAAACCATTTATACACATGATAAATTCACTATGATTAATTCATTGTTACCCAAATTGTGCTACTAATATTTTATTATTTTATGGATGAGTTCAATCCTTATGTTGTTTCCTCTTAGTTGAAATCTAGATGATGTTAATTGAATGCACATGTGCACCCTTTTCTAGTTAATTTTCTTGTGATTAGAATGGAAGTTCAATTTATTATGATCATGATGTCATTATGGATATTATATTATTTTCCTATAGGTTGTTCAATTCTCTAATATATTATAAGTTGGTTATTGTTGTCACATGAATCATGCACTCGTGATCATGAATTCATCTTCTCACTTTTAAATGATTATAAGCATTGAAACTTGTTTGCAATCATTATAACATTGTCCTCTCGATGTTAAGCATCTTGTAATCCTATTCTTGAACTTATACATACTATTTAATAATTATGGTGATGAACTTGAGACCATGGAAACCCTTGTTGAAAACCTTACCTTGTGGTTTGAAGATGATTTGAGGGGGATAAAACCTAGTTTCTATACCTTTTAAGATAATAAAAACTTGTTATATGTCACTATATACTTATCAAACCTTGTAATTATTTGTTTTGGGATTAAAACCTATGTCTTATACCTACTAGACTTGAAATCATCTTGCTAAGATTTGATTATAACTAAAGGATGCTTGAACACCTTCACTATTTTCATGTACAGACCACAATGCAAGCCTCTAGGTTATGTCATGAAGTTATGTTAAGAACCCATATGTTAGACTTTTTTCTTACTTGAAACCCTCACTCTTGAATTTATGGATATGAAAACTTCAATAATAAGCTTAAAAATATTAGAAACATATGCTCAAAGCCTTACAATGTGAAGAAGACTAAAAATATCTCTTAAAGGACCAAAATCTTATCAATGGAGGGCATATCTTCTAGCTCATTAGCCCAATCAATGAGACATCTTTACAGACATATAGATGGGCATTTTAAGGCTAAAACTATATTTATTTGTTCTCAATCAGGCCCTGAGACTAGAAGTTATAATTGATCATATGCCTCCCTTAAGAGAATATTATCATCCGAAAGTGAGAAAACTAGGAAAAATTAGGTTATGTATTACAAGATAACCATAAGGGATAGAGATGATCCATCATCTCCTACACTTTCATGGACAAGTCCTATAAGTAACCCCTAGAGGATTATCTCTCACTCAACATGAGTGAGACATGACAATGGGTTTTCTCTCACAGCTAAATGTCTTTAAAAGAACAAAAGTTGGTTAGTGTAGGGCATATCTTGGGCCTCATTAACCTAATCTATGAACCATCTATGTATACACATCTAGATGGGAATTTTAAGGCTAGAACGATTGTTATACAGTCTCATTCGGGCCCTAGGATCAAATATTACACTTGATTACATGTGTCCCTTAAGAGAATCTTATCATCCCAAACTAAGAAAACTAAGAAAACTTAGGTCACATATTATAGGAGAACCATCAGGGATAGAAACAAATCATCATCTCCTATAATTTCATGGATGAGTCCTCTAATCAACCCCAAGAGTATTCTCTCTCACATGACATAGGTGAGACATGACAATGAGTTTTCTCTCATAGATAAATACATATTAAAAGACTAAAATCAAGTCAGTGTAACCATCTATGAAAACACATCTAGATGGGAATCTAGTCTCAATCAGGCCCCAGTATCAAAAGTTGCACTTAACTGGACACACCCCTTAAGAGAATCTTATCATTCTAAAGTAAGAAAATTGAGTGAACTTTGATTGTACATTTAAGGATGAATATGAGGGATGGAGATTAACCTTCAATTCCTACACTTTCATGGATGAGTCCTCTAAATAACCCCCAAAGGATTCTCTCTCACTCAATATGGGTGAGACACGATAATGATTTTTATCTCACAATTAAATGGCTCTTAAAGGACCCAAAGTTGGTTAGTGAGGGGAATATATTCTAAATCATTATGCCAATCAACAAACCATATTCACAAACATGTCTAGATGGATGTTTTAAGGCAATAACAGTCATTATCTAGTCTTGGTCGAGCTCCAAGATTAAAAGTTGCACTTGATCAAATTCCTCCCTTAAGAGAATCTTATCATCCCAAAATGAAACTTTTGAGCAAACTTAGGTCATGTATTATATAACTATGACAATTAGATACAAACCATCAATGTCTACACTACCACAAATGAGTCTTCTAAGTAATCCCCAGAGGATTATCTCTCACTAGACACAAGAAAGACATGAAAATGAATTTTCTCTCATAGACAAATGTCTCTTAATGGACCAAAAGTTAGTCAGTGGGGGAATATCTTCTAGCTCATTATCCCAATCAATAAACCATCCTTTTGGCCACATTTGTATGGGCATTTTAAGGTTAGAACATTCATTATTCAGTCTTATTCAGGCACTAGGACTGAAAGTTATAGTTGACTAGATGCATCCCTTAAGAGAAACTTATCATCCCAAAGTGAGAAAACTGAGAAAACTTTGGTCACACATTTAAATATAACTGTGAGGGTTAGAGATGAACCATCAGTTCCTACACTTTCATGGATGAGTCCTCTAAGCAATCCTTAAATGATTCTCTCACTCGACATTTGTGAGACATGACAATGAGTTTTCTCTTGTAGCCAAATGTCTCTTAAAGGACCAAAAGTTGGTTAGTGGGGGGAATATCTTCTTGATCATTAGTCCAATCAATAAAAAATATATTAATACATGACCAAATGGGTATTTTAAGGTTATAATGGTTGTTATCCAATGTTGGTTAGGCCCTGGGACCGAAAGTTGCACTTGAATGGACACGTCCCTTAAGAGAATTTTATCATCCTAAAGTGAGAAAATTGAACAAATTTTAGTTACATGTTGTAGGAGAACCATGAGGAATAGATTCAAACTGTCAAATCCTAAAATTTCATATATAGCTCCTCTAAGAAACCCCTAGAGGATTCGCTCTCACTCTATATGGGAAAGACACAATAATGAGTTTTCTCTTGTAGCCAAATGTCTCGTAAAGGACCAAAAGTTGTTCAGTGGGGGATCATATCTTTTGTTTCCTTATCCCAATTGATTAATTATCTATGCAAACACATTTAGATGGACATTTTAAGGCTAGAATGATTATTATCTAGTCTTGGTCAGGTCATGGGATCGAAAGTTGCACTTAACCAGATGCCTCCCTTAAGAGAATCTTATCTTTTAAAAGTGAGAAAATTGAGCAAACTTTAGTCATGAAATGTAGGATAAATGTAAGGGATAGATATGCACCATCAACTCCTACACTTGTATGAACAAGTCATCTAAGCAACCCCCAGAGGATTCTCTCCCAATTGACATTAACAAGACACAACAACAAGTTTTCTCTCACAGCCAAATATCTCGTAAATGACCAAAAGCTTATCTTCAGGGGCATATCTTCTATATCGTTAGCCCAATAAATGAATTTCCTCTGCATACAAGTTTGAATAGGTGTTTTAAGGCTAGAACGGTCATTATTCAATCTCAATCAGGCCCCAAGACTAAAATTTATAGTTGACTAGATGCATTAAAAAGGTGAAACTTTCAAAAGGGAAACATGAAGGTATTTTAGAGATTTATAACTCCTCCTCTCAAGCTCTTTCTAGATTCCTTCATCTTCCAACGTAGGAAAATCTCTCTCACAGGACCATGACCCAGTTTCATAATGGTTTCTTAAGCTATTTACTTCTCCTTGCATCTAAAAATACCATGTCAAGAAAATTTATAGGGAAATCAAACATGGGCATGAGAAAATAGTTTTGGAGAGTTTATATAGGCCTATAGGCATGTTACCAAGGGTCTCTAAGCAAGTATACAGGGTTATGAGCAAGAATAGAGTATGTTTGTGATAGTTGCAAGTTTGTAGGGTAAAAGAACATAATTTAAGGCCTCAAGCAAGGTTTCAACCATGATGAAAGAAGAAAGATGATTGTCACAATGAAGTTCATTTGTTTCCATCATTCTTGGACATCAAGTAAGATCCAATAATTTTTATAAGGCTTTGGAAGAGAAGGAAACAAGTTTTTAAGCAAAGGAAATGTAAGAAATGTGATGCTGCAAGTCTAAGACAAAGTTCCATGATCTTACCAAGTTCCATGTTTTTATATGAGTAATGACTAGATCACATAGAGGAAATAAGTTTCACAGAGAAGAAACAAGTTTCATGTTTGAGGGCACCTGTAAGTGAAGAATATCAAGTATGCAATCCTAAAACAAGGTCTAAATGATGCAGGTTCATAATATCATGATGATGATGGTCTTGGTCATTAAAGAGTTTTAGGAGTTAATTCAAGTCATGAAGAAGCCATTTCTAGGCCATCTTCTGAGTTTTTTCCCACCAAAAAGGGAAATTCAAATTCTTGAATTTGTCTTAGAGAATAGTTTAAGAGTATTTTCAAGTTGTAAGGGTCTTAAATTCATGTGTAATAGATCTTCAGGGTCTAATTCATTACTGTAATTATTATGTAAATAATATCTCAATACTCAACCACTTATTAGCCATGATAAAATATATGCAATGTTGGAAAGAGGATAAATTTAATGTGTTTGATAAGTATACAAGCTTGTTGAGAAAACCTTGGGATATTTGACAAGAAAATAAATCATTTGGTATGGATAGATCTCGAATAATCTATATGAAAAAAATAGAGAGAGAAAAAAATCAGGTGAGAGATGGAGAGGCATAGGTGAAGAAGAAGTGGAATTCAAGGCTCTTCAAGGCTAGGAATGTATATTTGTAAGTAATTATGAAGAAATAAATCTGATTTGAAACACTTTCAGGGTATTCTCCATTTTTTAATATCTATTTCATTTGTGTGGTTGTGGTTACTTCTTGATCTCGCATTGGTGAATTTTAGAATGAGAGAGAAAAACTTGCAATTCTATGTCTCAAGCATAAATTCATGAATGTTTAAGGGTTTAAATCACATGTTAAGTTTTATTAGATGTATATTTTATTCCTTGAAAATTACCACAATTTTTTTGTGCATGCATTAGTTTTTTTTCATTAATACATGGTTGTAGTAGGGTATTTTCAAGCCCAATTATAAGCAAACCTTGTAGTTTAAGAAAATATGTACATAATCAACCTTAGGTTTCTAAAAAGAAATGTTTTAGCATGGAAAAATATAAATTTTGGCTTTGGAATGAGGTTAGGAAACCTTGATTTTCTAAAGTTATGAATTTTTATTGATCTTGGCCTGTATTAGTCTTTACCTAAGGCATTTTCACAAAAACATGAATATCTTGAGATTCCTCTAGTGAAAATTACTAAAATTTGAATTTCATGTATTTTTTATTCCCTATAACATATTTTTGAGTTTTTGAGTGTTTTTGCAATGCAATCTGGAGTGGACTATGTGTGTCAAGGTTGTTAAAAGACCTAATTAGAAGCCTAAACAAAGCAATTTTTGTATTTTCATGATCTTGGAATACAAATAGAGTTATTATATTGTTATATTGGCATCATAAGATGTATATAAACCTTTATAAACCATTGGGAAGGTTTATCCAAGTATGAGTTAGACAAAATTCTCAAGAACTCATTTTAGGCCTTATAGCCCTATGACAACATTAGATGCCCATTCAGTCCTAATGAAGTTGGATATCCTTAAAAGTGCCTTGTTTTATCTAAAATAGGTCATATGATAGTCATTAAATCAAGGAGAGTGCATAGTTTGAAGTCCACCCTTTGAAAACTAACAAGAGACTAGCAAGTATAATAAGCCTGGTCGAGACAAAACTCAAGTTGGATATACAAAGAGACTCAAATGCTTTGAAGGTGAGTTATTTCACATTGAATAGGATCTTAATAGTTCTGATCAATATCATGATGGTCCTTATAGGACTAAAACCTAAGGAAGCATTGAAATCTAAGGGAAGACCTAGTTGTAGCCTGTTATTTTAAGGTGGATACATGAACCAACCTAATAAAATAGAGTTGTAATATTTGTTTAGAGAGTTTTTTTACCTTGATTTAAGTATATAATACTAAATAAATCTCATAAAGGAGTAGGTATTGATTCTATCCAATCTTACTCCTACATATCAATTTCTTATCTAAATTTACATTTTGTAATTGTTGAGATTTGAAGACCCCACATCATAATTTGGTATGAGAGCATTGAGTCTTGCATCACTAAAACATAATTTTTCTGACTTATTTTAAAAACTAAGAATAAATAAAAGTGACAGTCTGTGAGCACAAAAACCAGATGAGTAATGACTAGATCATAGAGAGGAACGTATTATTTTTTCACTTCTCTTTATTTCAAAAAGATAATATTCTCTACTCATTGCACCAACCATGTGAAGGTGGAATCTCATCTAGTGCCACTAACCTACATTAAAATTGTTAGTAAAAATTTAAAATAGAAATAAACACTTAATGATAAAATAATTCAAAATTAAAATACAGTAAATCAAATAAGTTAACTATATTAATTTGAAATGCAAGATGAATTATTCGTACTAAGTTTAACAAGATGATCCAACGTAACTTTAGGATTATATTTATTTTAAAGTGTCTCAAGAATCACTTCATGCTCAAATTCATGAATTTTTCACAATTTTTTTTGGTAGGCTTTCCATCATATTTGATCAATTGAATATTTGTAGCAATAACCAGATTTGAATAATGAAGCACCACCCTATGTGTTTTAAATTCCTCAAATAACATTGTTTTAATTTTTATGATAGTACTTATGAAACCAAAATCCTATAACCACTATATATCTAGTGGGATAAACTAGGTCTTCTCCATCCATGACATTTATGGTTAGATTTTTTTGCCTCTACATAATGACACAAGTAGTAGTTTATTCTCTCATCATTATATTCAGGTGCAATAACAATACAAACATGTTTTGTATTTAATTTATAATCAATTTTTAAGTACATATAAAAATAAAAAGATATCGCTAATATAGCTAAGGTTGTATTTAAATTAGAAATAAATTGTACCTGATTACACAAGATCTGAGATGTGGTCAAAATCAATCGATGGTGTCATTTCATGATCCATCAATTATTGAAGTGAATGGATAATCTCTAAAGGTATTATAGGTCTACAATACCATTCATCAACATATTATTTTGACTCACATTCATTTCAATTAAATTCCATATAACCTGAACAAAATCATTCTATATCCCTAGTATAAATAGCCCATGAACTAGAATTTGAGTTTTGAATGGACTAGAAAATACCTGATCTATGTACTATACTTTAATCTTCATACATTTCCTTTTCTTTTTCCTTTATTAGCTAAAATAATATTCACACATAAGAATATTTATCTGATCCATGATAAAAAAAATTATTACACCAAGTCACAATACTTATAGTATTGATCAAATTAGCACCATCCTTGTGATTTCTCCACTCTTTTTAATGGCTCTTTTCACACATGCACCTGCACCATCATGTTCTCCTTTTCCATTCCTAGCCTCAAAAAATCTCCAAAAGTGTTGAAACCCATTCTTCTTATGCATTCTACTTAACCAATAAAATATTTGAGAATTCTTAAATTGTCTTACACAATTGTCTGACCAAATGTAGTGTGTATCAAATATGATTTCTCTTGCATTCATATTTCTATAAAATATATTAAAAAAAAACTTAGAAAAATTATGGTGAATTCAATATTTCATCACTCATAAAAGTGGTAATCATTCAAAATATTTTTGTTGTTGTCTGTGTTATTAGGTGTATGTCTGAATGTAATATGCATGAAAATTCCAACTTGAATTGAATTATAGTATTGGGATTGAGTCTTATTATTTTCTTGTAGCATGTAGTTTTCAACAAAGACCACAATCAAAATAATGATGCCAACTGGGAAGATTGAATTGATTATCTAACCATTTTTTTTTGTGTGTGTGTCTTACATATTGGTAGATAATATTCTTTTTGAATTAAAACGTGAAATTAGATACAAAAACTTTGGTCATAACCAACTCATATCTTGATGACTCTTTTCCATATTTTAACCCATACTTTACATATTTTTACTTCTTATAATCAACTAATTGATTTCCAAAATCATGTGAAATTTTTTCATGTATACAACTGGGCAAATTTGACAAACCACCACAACTGTTACATGTTCCATCTATACATTGTTTAGAAAAAAAATTATCCATCAGGGCTTTAACCAAAAAATTGGATTAATTCTCTTGATGTTATAGGTGGGGAAGTCACCACACATTATTTCATAATATCATCAGTATGTAAAGTACAATGTATATGATGAAAAAATCAAAATTCTTAGCAAATTCAACATGTACCCTAAAACATGTGATATGGGCTTAGTTGATTTTAACATCAAAAGGCTTGTACATCTCAAATGACCTTTGGTTAATTATCAATTAACCATTAATTTTTCTAATAATTTTTTTATACAATTTTGTTTGCATCATGTCTAAGAAATGTTTTGCATGTGACTCATGGTTTTTGAACATTTTCTTCTTTTAACAACATCTTTTACATTAGATGAGACCCTTGTGTTATTGTACTAAAAAATTTCAATCAAATGTCTTATTCCTTCAACTAATACCTTATCTTTTTGTAGGAGACTACCACTAAATGCCCAACAATCTATGTGTAAAGGGTCTTCAAGGCTTCCTTTAAAAAAATTTTATTTGCCTTTGTGTTTTTTTTTGTTGATATTCACTTACATCTCAACCTCTTAACAAAAATCTTAAGGCCCTAAATTGTTCTCTCAAGCTTTGTTGTTTTTTCAATTAAGATAAGATCATCCACATATAGGAGTAGTTTTACCACATTGTTGGCTAAGTGAACACCCCCTCCACCACCTTTTTTAATTCACTCCTCTAAGTTATTTATGTATATCCTAAACAATGTATGGGATAGAAAATAACCTTGGTTGACATCAATGTCACTTCAAAACATTCTAACATTTCTTAACGTATTATGATTTTCACTCAAACTTGATCATAAAGCATGTATACTATCACTGTATACTCATCCAAAACTCCAACTTCCTCCATCTTATTTTTAACTAGGTGCCTTAGTGTTGATGTTGTGGTCAATTGTGGAGTGCTTTGGTTTGAAACTTTCATGTCCTTCCCCTCTTTTTCTACCCAATTGCTACTTTTGTGATTTATTATGCTCCAAAATAGTTTTCTAACAAGAGGATTCAATCATAAGATTATAATGGTTTTGTATATTATTGATATCCCCACTTTAATAAAGAGGAATAATATCATTGGCTATCTACTCTATCAAGAAATCTTTCTGAATGACACCATTGAATATGCTTTTTGATGTGTAGCGTGAGAAATTTTAAAACTCATTTTAGAAATTTTTATTGCAACCCATCTATGCTTACTCCATGCTAGCCTTTTTATACCTTCTTTAATGTCCCCTATAGAGAAGAGTTCAATTGTTGTGTTTGATTATGGAGGGATAGTCTTACCCTAGTCTTATTCATAAGGTACTTTTGAATATTCTAAAATTTGGATATTTTTAATATTGTTCTCTATTTTGTTACACTTTTATCCAAAATCCTTTAGAGTTGTGTTTCCCAAGATAAATTAGTTCTTTCCTCTTTGCACTCATATACTTTTCCTTTATAAATGGTAGGCATTCATAGTCAATGGATTGAGACCAGGTGCGATCTCCAAACTTCAAGATGATTTTTTAGGAAGATTCTTAGAAGTATCAATACTTACTAAAATCTTAGCAAAGGTAGTGAGAGAGAGTTGATCAATATCTAGATGCATACATAGAAAATCTCCTAAAGAATTTACAATAGCCTTTGAGATGGATTCTATCCAAAATTGAAGCAGAAGATTGGGTAGATGAACCCAAATGGGTTTAATATGCATGGGTTCATTGAGGGGATTGAAATTGAGAGAACAAGATCTCACTTGCAAGGGGTGAGGATTCAATTTCTAAGATTGATATCTGATTTCTTCCCTATCCTCAATATTATGGAAAATGATAATGAAATAGCCTTTAGCACAAGGGTAAATATTGAGTTTACCTTAGAGAATGGGTTTCCATTTCTATGAAATCCACCTATTGAGCTCCTGAAGCTTTGGCCAGCAATACAAAAATATATAGATTAGACGCCTAATAGAAAAATACTCCTCTAATTTTTTAACCTCCCTAGTTTTTTCTTCACCAAAGTATACCACAGGGACTTTAGAGGCTAGGATAAGGGGTTTAGGATCAGTTCTAGGAGCTACAAGAGAGATGGTGTCAATGAAAGATGTGGGTATGCTTCTAACCTCTACCTCCAAATCCATAGCATCTTAGTATGGTTGGGCATAAATACTAGGGTTTGATGGCAAGATATTTTTTAGAGTCTTTTTCCACATATGGGGATTAGATCCAAGTTATTTTTGGTAGATATGAATAGATGGTGGTAGTGGTGGCTTGGGATGATCTAAGGTAGCAGACAGATTGCCCTTCACAATGGAGATGAGCAAAAATCCTACAAGGATAGAATAATATCCATTCACCAATTGTAAAGGGGAGGGGAACCAACATTATCTATTGACATAGCCATTATAGCAAAAGGTCTAGAGCCAGTTGGGTGGGGTTGGAAGATGGCTGAACCTTTCCCCATGGAGATTGTGAAACCAAGCAAGCTATTTGTCAGACCCAACAATGATGACTCCGCAGCAAGAATCGAGAATTTCTTCATAGGTAGTGACTGTGGCAGTAGGGGATGGAGAGGAGGAAAGTCACTCCCAATTATTTGGAATCTACATCAGGGGGAGGAGTCACCATTTGAAACTACTACATGTGGGAGAATGTTGGGAGTCACCATTTTAGTCCAAATAATCCAACACATTGATGACATAGACATGAGACATTTATGTTCTAAATTTTAACTTATTAATATTTTTTAAACATTTATAAACAAATTGAGTCATAACTAATATGAAAAAGCTATCGAGATCTCATTTGACAAAAGGTATTACACATTGATATTATGCAAACAATTTTCACCCTTTAACTTCTTGAGACTACAATAGGAAATATTTGATAATATAACGATGGATTCAGATTAATGTTATAAATAAAACATTATAAAGTCCATTTTCATGTATTAGAAAAAATTAACAATTGAATTTGAGCATTTTTATGGTTTCTTTTTTATGAAGGTCTATAGGGTTTAGGTTTATTTCAGGTCTTTATTGGTTTTTTACTTTTCAGTTTGGATTTGTTTTTTATCTTGACTATGTTGTTAGTTTTAAAAGACTTAGACCCCTTTTCTATCCATGCTAGTTCCCAATCCATTAAAAATGTGGTGTTTGGTTCTCAATCTAGTTAAAATTGATAGTGGGAGACTTAGGTCTCTTTCTCCATGAGTTCAAGTTAGTTTTTAGTCCAACTAAAACCACATGGTTTCTAAACCAATTAAAACTAGTTATTGCTCTTTCTTTATTTTTGGTTTGTTAGGTCCGAGTCCCTCTTGGGACCTTATTGGATTTGTTTTTCTTTGCCTTTGCCCTATTTATTGTCTAGATTATATTGGGATTTTGGGTTTATTTTGGTGATCTTCCTAATTTATAATGTTTAGTTTCTCTATTTTTATCTTTTTTCTATTTTTAGGAGACACACACCTCCTATTATATTCGGGATTGATTTCCACATCATTAATAAATGTTGGTTTGTCCCTAATACAAACAATTGAATCCTATCATTTTTATATGACCTTTTTTAAAGATGGCATACAAACATCATTCTTATTTTATAACTTCATATTTAATTACAGGGATTTGATTGGTTTGATTTGTAAAGAGTCAGGAAAAAATAAACTGACATTAGAAATATTTTGAATGGGTATTTTGAGATAATTATGCATGAATGTGAGTTAGAAAGGAGGAAAATGGAACCTGGTTAGAGTTTGAATAATTTTTGGATGTTCTACTTTCTTTGTCTGAAGATAAATTTATGGAGATAAAACTTACACAAGACCACATCAAGAATGCCATTTTTGTACGTACACATTTTTTCTCTTTATATTTTACTAATGTCATTTCTGTGTTTTGAGTGTGTTGTTTTGTGGATATAATTTTTTTTGTTGATTTTATAATTCATTTGGGACCAATTCTTAAAAATTCTTTTATTATATCATCAGTTATACATCAGTATTAAATGATATTTTAAATGGTTATTTTAATAAAAATAAATATTGAGTTATCGTTTAACTCGCAATATATATATATATATATATATATATAAGTAATTGGTTTTTCAATTAAATTTTTTTATATATAAATTAATTATATAAAAAATTAATAATTTTAATTTATAATATAATGATCACATTTTATAAAGTTTTGTTTAACCATAAAATCATGTAGAGTTTTGTTTGAACTTTCTTTTATGTTAGATTAATAGGTTTATATGTAGTCTTTTAAGTATTTATGTTTAAGTTTTGAAGAGCCATCACAATTTATGTAAATTAGTTTTATTTATTTTAATATTACATTAATAGGTTTATAGGCAACTTTTTATTATATAGTTTTGAAGTTGAGAAGAAATAAATAGTTTTAGTTTTCTTTTAATTAATATTTTGTGAAATTCTTCTTTAAAAAAAATGAATATTTCTCTTTAAAATTTGAGATATGAATTGGAAAGGATATGCTTTAGAAGATTTTCTAATAAAAATTGTGTAGAAAGGGATTAATTTTTGTAAATATTAAACGACTTTTTTTTTAAATATATAAATATTATTTTTATTTTAAATTATAATAAAATAATTTAAATTTAAAATATATGTTTCTTACATATTTTATTATAGTATGTATACATAATAACATAAATATTTTAAAACGTAATGTATATCTATGTTAAAATATTAAATCAATAAAATGCAACCAAATTATAAATCATAATAATTATATAAAATTTAAAATTTAAACTTTTATTTAATTTTATTATTTTATGAATGAAAATATAGTTATAAATATACATCATTCTATTTAATATAATTATGTTATGTAAAATCAAAAATTTATTTTTATTTAAAACTGATAATTTATTAGATGTTGGTAAAATAAATTAATTGAACTAAATATTTTTATTACAAATAATTAATTTTTATTTAACTTTATAATATTTTATAATTTTCTGTTAAAAAAATAATTTAATATGATAAACTTTAAGAAACTGATCCCCTCATCCCAAAATGTTTTTGAATAATTTGATATATATAAAAACACACCACCATAAAAATGGAATATTAATGGGCAATGAAATACCAAAGAATAATTGTGTTGTTGTAAACATTTGGGCTATTGGAAAAGACCCAATTGCTTGGGAAGAACCAAATTTGTTCAAGCCTGAAAGATTTTTTTAACAAAAATTAATGTCAAAGGTCAAGATTTTGAAATCATACCATTTGTCTCAGGTAAGAGAATATGCCCAGTGATTAATCTATCTTTGAGCATGATACATATTTGTCTTGCACACTTGTTGCATTGTTTCAATTGGAGTCTTTTTTAAGGGATCATTTTGTAAATCTCAAAAGTAGTTGGTTATGCCATGATAAGGGCAGTGCATCTTCATGTTATACTTATTCCTCGCCTACCACTACATATCCTTAAACCAAAATCCTAGTGTGGGTGTGTGTGTGAATATTATTCAACTCCCATTATGAAATCCAAATATTATATGTCTTTTTTAATCCTTTCCACTGTACAAAATACTTGTTACAACTCCCTTGATTTGTGTGCACTCTCTTTTTATCCAAGAACTTGCACTATCTTTCCTTTCTTCTTTGGTACCAGATGTTTCCAATCTACTTCTTCATATTATTCCCCTTCACCATATTCTCCATGGAAATCATATAAATTTTAAATATTAAACATTGGAGAGATATCAAAATTATGTGGTAAACTCACCTCATAAGCATTATCATTGATTTTCTTCATAATTTTGTATGGATCAATCTTCTCATCAAACTTTTCAAGATGGTCATTTTGATGCAAATGAGATCCAAAATGGATTAACGAATCAAAAATTATAGCCTCCATAATTTTTTACCCTACATCAAATAATTTCTTAACTAATATATTAATAGTTTTTTTTTTTTTTTGTCTAAACAGTAAAATATTTAAGATATACCTCGATGCTAAGATTTGATATTAAAAAGGATCAAATTATTTGTATGAATTTTATCAAGGTTAGTCATTGTATGAAAGATTTTATTTGGAGGAAAAACAATTCCAAAGGGATTTTTTTCTCCTTGAAACTGAATTTTTTTATCAATTAAGAAGATAATTTTTTTATGGTTTGAAACTGAAAAAATATCAATCAAGAAGATAATTTTTTTATGGTTTGAAACTGAAAAAAATATCAATCAAGAAGATAATTACTTTATGGTTATTCCATTCTCATCTAGATTCTAATATACATATTAAAAAATCATAAAAAAAAAATTAAAAAAAATCCACTTTTTCTTTTGAAATTCCATTAACAATATTGTTTTCAAAATATTCATTATAAAGTAAAAATGAAAATATTCACAAATAATATAAATTCATATCATAGAGTTCAAGAATTAATATTATGTCAATACTTTTTTTTATCAATTTTAAATTAAATCTTTATCATCTAATTAATATTTTCAATCTAATTATATCATTATTCAATTCATTTATTAGAGTTTTGACACAATAAAAATACTCAAACAACAGTCATGGTTATCAATCTAAATAAAAATTTTACTTGTTTAAAATAAACGTACTCAACACATTCATTAGATATTAGTAACCATGAAAGTACCCAAAAAACAATTCGCATTTATATTCTATTTGCTATCATGATATTTCTAACCAGTAAAAAGTATGTGATTCAATAATTAGAATGTGTAAGTATTAATATGTCAACTTTAGCATTTAAATTCAAAATAAAATTTTATAAGGAATGTAATTTTACATAATAAATAATTTTTCTATAACAAGTAATTTGTACAAATTATTTTTTAAAAAAAATTGATAGAGATATTTAAAATTATCTATTCAAATATAATAAAAAAAGATAATTTAACATTTATAGTATAACTCCACATTCCTCTTCATCATAACTATGATAAATCTAAACTAAAAAAATTATATATATATATATATATATATATATATATATATATATATATATATATATATATATATATATATATATATATATATATATATATATATATATGCAAAGATGGAAACTTAGTCCAATCAAATATAATGAAGAACATACTTTGAATAATTTATTTGCTCCTTGACAAAGTTGTTTCCCATGCATCACTTGATAATAATATAGTTTTAATCAAAAATCTAATATATTTAATAAAAAATTATATAGAATTATCTTGAAATGCTCCAACTACTATATATTGTAATATTACTAAGTTATTTAGATATCTCATATACATGAATGATGTATAAAATAAAATCTCTTACATGACTTTAATTTGAACCTGGTTCAACAAAAGGGTTGTCCCTTCATAATGAAGTTTAAAATTTAATTATATAATATATTGATATGCCCATATTTATTAATCAATACCCAAATGTTTATTTATGAAAAACTTAAATAATATTATACAAATTATCGATATTAGTAATACACTTGAAAAACTACTCGGTTTTGAATTTAGATTATTCAAATTATATAAAATAGTTCTAACATAGATATGAGACATTTATGTTCTAAATTTTGTACATAACATTCATCACCTAATAGGGTCAAACCAAACCCCTATTGACCTTCCTTTATTATCCTGATTGCTAAAGTCCACCTCCAGCCTAGTTCATGATCCCATTCCTACAACCATGGAATGGAATATCAATAGCATCTGATCAAGCATGAATCAAGTATCAATATAATTTGGTTAAAACAAAATTTTAAATGCAACATGCATAATTAGGCATAATCATTAACTATAGTGATTAACCATACCAGTTACTTGTAATGATTATATCATAGTAACTGAACCAAAATCCCATCTATAATAAACAACCAATAACATTATAACAGAAAGCAACATATGCATAAATCAAAAAGGATTACAGCCATTAGTTTGTTGCATCTATGCATTAAACACTTAGTATAATTTAGAAGCTTTTGATTCGGAATAATTTTAGTGTCAAAATTATATAAATATATATATATATATATATATATATATATATATATATATATATATATATATATATATATATTTGAAGTCAACATTACAACAGTCCAATCCAATTGGATTGCAACCAAATTGCCATTTCAAAAGTCGAATCTTTAAATGAAAGTGTTATGCCTTATGCATAACTTTTATGACATTTTTCACATGTCTTCCCAAAAAAAAATAACAATTCATTCAGCATGATTAAATTTCTTTCAACTTTACCATTCATAGGTTAGTGCAGTATCCTACACCAACCACACTAAACATTAGAGAAGCCATTCTAGGCATCACATGCAACCCTAAGCCTTACAACATATTTTCCATAACTCACGAACTTGAACAATGGTTCATGGATCTCAATCCCACCATCTTTCATCAGCCATTTAAGGTCATCTACCCAAATTTTATCACTATATCCAATATTTAAGTGGGTACCTCAGATTTCTTATCACATGGCCAGGATTTCACATTTCTCTAATTAAGCAGAAGCATAAATTCTAGTCATGCTTTAAAAGAGAATATAATATTCATTCTAGAATATCATTTTTTAGCTAAAACACACATTACCTTACACATGAGTACTTCCAACCCATACATGTCCACTTTCAAAAGGTACAACCTTGATGAATCTGCAAAAGAGTCTAGCTCATAGGACCCACAGTACTCCACAATCGTTCATTTGAATTCTTCGATTACATCTTGTCTGAATCACTCAACCAACTGACATAGGCAACCATCAAGCATAACTAGTTACATGCCCATAATATTCAATTGTGGTTCTAAAATCTTACCTTCACATCATCCAAGAGTGAATTAGCCTTGAAACAACTTTAACCATCACTGAGCAACATATCCATGCTAATTATTTATAATCAACTCAAAACCACTCATCACAAGAGTGTCATATCAGTTCAAAATTTTGCATTTAAACCCTTAAAATCAAAATCAAAATCCAATATTGAACAATAGATAAAAATATTCCTATCACAAAAATTAGAACATGAATTTAGTGTTGCATTAATATCCTTCTTATCATTCTCAAAATAAAATTAGTCAACATCATAATAATGTTCTGACTGAACTAGGTTGAAAACATCAACCGCGGTAACTTTCTCCTTGCCAAATTCATGAGAAGAATCATGTTGTCAAAAAATTTATGACTACAGCATGGGTGCCAATGATAAGAACATTTATGGACATTCCAACATGGTTCCAAAATCAATTATTAAGCACAGCAAGTGTGAGAATACTACAATTTTAGGTATTATCAAACACACTAACATACCATCATGTTCCTTCCAGTCGCCATAAAATAATGACAACATCATCAAACATCAACATCACCTACTAAGGTATCACTAAATTTCTACCTACAATAGGCATTGAGTATGTTGGATGCACAAATTTTAATAAATTTTGAAAGTTATGACGGTTAACTAAATCCATCATCTGATATAAAATGCTCAACCCTAGGGGTCTTATGCATAATGTCTCCCAAGGAAGGGTATGTTCCAATAATGCCTATCATTCCATATATTTGCATCCAAGAAGGCTACCAACAAATATTCATGTCTCATAGATTGGATGGTTTGCAATAGTCATTATAAATAGATATCCCCCAAGCTTGTTGACTTTCCCAAACAAGATAATATTATTCACCCCATTAGACCCTCCAATCTTGAGTCACACCCTTGGACCTCCCAATGATAGTATACCTCAACATCATATGATCGATTTCTCATGCAACCCATCAATGGACACTAAGATACATTCTTCTCTAATTCTAACATCAAGCTTCTATCGCTACTCTTCTCATTGACTTGTTTTTACAAGTCAATGATTGACTAGCGTTACTTGTTTAGAAACAACATAACTCTGGGAAAGGGTGGACTTAGCCAATGCTCAAGGTAATTATCAAAAGTTTTTTAACATAATATCTATTTTCAAACAAAATTTAATTGCTTCCATCCCTTCAAAGTTATGGAACAATATGCTGCTTTATTCAGCCCATAAGAGGTTGAAGCTTTTAATAGGCTCACACTTTTATTCTAAAGTGAAACATTCTTATTTTAGTTCATTTCATAATAAATCACCTTGGTCCTTATCAATAGGACCCCCAATGGTCATCAATCACCACTCATGTTTAACAAATTTACTGGCTCAAGATACTCCTTCATAATCAAAGATTTCCAAGTGTTGATTTATACAAGTAAATCAGATACTCTCACCCCATCTATCCCTCTAGATTTAAGCCAATCTCTTGGTCTTCTCAAGGTTATAATGTCCAAAGCATCTACTGATGACTTGCCCATATAAGTTAACAATATATAGCAAACATCATTTCCCTATTTTCCAAAGTGTAACAATTATCACAAGTCTCTTATTGACTCACCCATACAATTCAATAGTCAACATGTGATTCTTGCCATGACACAACTAGATTTGGGAAGGGTTGACCCAACCAATGCTACAAGTAGATATCATAGTGTTGCTACAGAAAATTATATATTTTTACACATTAAGAATTTCCAATACTTCATTAATATAGAATAGATCACTGATCCATTATATTTTAAGATAAAATTGTCTTTGGAATATCAAGTCATATCCAAATCAAATGAGACTGTACTAGCTTCATGATAGAAAAACTTCATGTCCCAAAGTTTCCTAGAGTAGAAACAATGCTCTGATACCAGATGAAATAACCCCAAATAATATTCTTGAGATTACTTATCAGAGTGCAAAATTGAATAACATGTAAGGCTCATTACACAACTCCATGATGCGCAATTCATCATTTTAGTTCTATACAACAATGTGTAAATAACCAAAAGCATGATAGATCATAAAATAAGAATAGAAGAATCATCATACTAAGCTTTTGATTATACATTCTATACAATAATTTTAGATCGTCTAGAAAATGTTAGAGGATAGTTACCAAGACAATGAGACATAAGCCCTTAAAACATTATAACCTTTTCATATTTGCACAAGCAAAGATCAGTTCTAGTATTACCCCCATTAGATCATTTTACCATGGTCCATAGTTCTAGAGGTCAATGCACCCATATTCCTGTACTTAGCGAATGCCATCATATAACATATAGCTCTATCATATGGGAAGTGATTATCATTAGAATTAGATAACCACATTCCTATTTACCAACATGAATTATTTAGACTTCACCATGCAGTAATGTACACACTAAAAAATGAACATAATATCACTAACAATCTCATCAAACAAGTAGGAACTAAACCATAAGGATCTATCATCCAGTATAAAATGAATGCCACAAGTATGATAGACCAGCAACAAAAGTAATACCAGGTTGAGAATATATGAATAAATCCTTGACCTTAGGATCCTCACAACATATGGTCCCTTATATTCCTTTACTCAAGAGTTAGTCACAATTTAACCAACCACATAAACAATAAATTATTAGTAATCAATTTTGTTATTAGACCATTAGCAATCTTCGTGAACTATCCCAGCTATGGGTTATACTTATGAATAAATAACTGCTACATCACACCTTGATCTCACATGGTCTCAAGATGACTAAACATGCATCCCAAATAATAATTTGCCAAGCCTAATTAACACATCCAGGTTTACAACTTCTACCAAAAGTCCTGCTATATTATTTAATACCTAATGTTCCAATAATAGAGTAAGGAAACTTAATCATAATTAAAATTGTAGTAATCCATGCTTGAATTAAAAGAGGGTATGTAATATAAGCTACTATGATGATGATAACTACTGAGATTATCTAAATTGTAATTTTTGGCTTAGTATCCTTGCACCATATCCCACAACAACCGTGAGCATAAACCTTAATATTACCACTTGTTAATTCCCCATAATCTATGGTAGCATGACCAGCTATGGGATTCATCATAATGGGAAACCAGTTGTCATAACAAGCAATGATCACATGGAGTCTCAATTTCACAAACCGAAGTCAAGCTAAGAGATTTAAAATAATAAAACTAGACCGCATAATTAATAATGCTTATCAAAGGTTAAGCACACTTTTAACTCCATACAGGCAAGCAAGATATCCAAGTAAGAATTCAGCTCAAAGAGTATTAAGCATGTAAGAAGCTTCCTACCATGGAAAACTTTGAGCTCATTTCACTTTGTTTAGCCTGATGCCATATTAGAGGCTGAATATGTATGGTTTGATGTTTACCAACATGCTTCCAATCACATAGATTATTCATTAAGATTTAATGCACACAAGGTATTTAACATTAGCATGACAAGTGGCCCAAATCAACAATTTGATTAGTAAATGCTCACATGCCAGAAACACAATGAATGCCTTTGGTTTCCTATTAAAATAGCATAAACTGTAGCCACAATGTGAACCTTCATTTCTATGGCTATCATGGCATTTGGAATGGGTGGGAAACATTTATTCTATGTGCACAATGTTTCTCTCTGGTCTGCAAGCCATTTCAAATCATTTGCAGGTTTAAATGATATGTTTTTAGGAATCTTTGCCTTGCTAAAAATATTTGGTTTGGATTCAGCGCTTTTTGTGCAGTGTATTTGGGAAAGTTTTGAACACACTGCGATTTTTTTTGGAAAGTTTCCCAGTGGTCTTAATATGTCTTTGCTGGAATTATGCAGTGAAAATACACTAGCATACATGGATGTAATATTTATTATGCATTAGTTTACTAACTAATTTGATGGTAATATTTTTCTACTATTTATATATTTATGTTTGTTTTATAATATATATATATATATATATATATATATATATATATATATATATATATATATATATATATATATATATATATATTCTAATAAATGAATAATAAAATTAAATTTTAGGGAAAAAAATAATTTAGTTTAAAAAGTTGAAGAAATATTACATACATGATTTTTAAATTAAATATTTTATTAATATTAATTTTTTTGTTGAGTTTTTTAATTTATTTTTAAAAAATTAAAATTTTATGTATCTTCATTATTATAAATAATGTTATTGTTGTATATTTTTATACAATTATATATATGAAAGGTAGGAAACATTTTATATATAAATATAAATGAGAAAAATAGGAAAAGTGTATACACACGTTAGCAATAAGGTAACATTTCAATTTGGTTCTTCATTATTAAAAACAGCTCCAAATACTTGTATGGCAAGAACTATTGTTATCAAGAACAAAGACCGGGGTGATTTTTTTTCCCAACAACACAGACTCAATGTATATATATACGTTTCTTACTTGCAACTTTTTTATAATCGTTTCTCATTACGTTTTTGTTGCTGTTGCAATTTCCTGTTTCTTATTTCTGATAACACAGACTCAATGTGGTATTCGATATACAATGCAATATATTACAACAATGATTCAAAGAAGACTTAGACAATAAATGAACTTCTGACCCTATCATGTCTTCTGTGTTAGATGTTAAAAGGGTAGATCCAAATCCCAATGAATATATAAGGAAGTTAAAATACGATTATATCCATTACCACCACATACCATTTCAATTACCATTCTATACAAAATAGGAACGACAATTTTAATTATTTATCAACAAGTTCCATATTATCAACAAACACACGTAATGGTAAACATCATCATCTCTACATTAAGGCAACAAGATAACCATAACCATATAAAACCGAATAATCGATTGCCATTGATTTAGCAATAAGGTAAGATTTCAATTTGGTTCTTCATTATTAAAAACAGTTCCAAATAGTTGTATGGGAAGAACTATTGTTATCAAGAACACTGACCGGGGTAATTTTTAAACAACCACTACATGGTTGTACACACATATATAGTTTTTTGCCCAACAACACATTAGAATATTTGATAACGAGCTATAGATGACAAATTCACTACCCATAACTAACCAGAATTGGATGGCTTTGGAACATGTTTGCCTAATGATTAATTGTTCTAAGAAGTTAATAGATAATACAAGACTTCCAAGTCAACTTGAAGGCTAAAAGCAACCTTTTTGCAACTGCTGTTCCAAACCTTATCTAGTGGGCTTATATATAAAAGCCATTAGAAGGAAATGAAACTGTTGAACATTACTATTTAATTCCACATTTGGCGTTCGTTTATACCGAATAATTAAGCATCCAAGAATAACACTGACAATGCATTTCCCGCCAACAACAATAAACATACCAGGTATGCAATATAACATAGAAGCAAAGCTAACAGTTTTATGAATCAACGCAAAAATCAAACCAAGTTTCTAAACCATTCTAGATACAAAATACATAATATTAACACAACAGGTTGAATTACATCAATGTGAACTGTTAAAACAACTTTAAAACATCAGAAAGTAATCCATATACCAGAGGTAATGAGAGCAATCCAGCTGCAAGCACTAAGATCCAAGAAAAGGAAGATGGAGCATGCCACCACAAGAAGCCAACCCACAGGTCTAGTCTAATGAGCCCAACCATCAGGCAGGTCTAGTCTAATGAGTCGGTTAGTCGGGTTTTATAAAAGGTCAGAAGAGCATGCAGGAGAAGATTAGCAACCGGCCAACAGGTAACAATCAAGCAGCAAAACTAAAACCCACAACACCACCAACACCAATGGGCAACAGCCAAAATGCAATCAACAAACCACTTACTTCCAAAAGCATTCATATCAAAGCATGATCAAGTTCCGAGCAACAGGCAGGGAATACTCACAAGATCAAAATCTTAAATACCAAAGAAGATCAGATAGACCTGATCCATTAACCATTCCCACATACGGCGGAATGTCACAATGGCAAACAGGATTTACTCGGCACAGCCAGATCAAGAGGCAAACATTGACAATAAATTAACGAAACAAGGAATACGCAGTACAAGAATAAAATAGTCATGCACAACCGCTAATGGGATATATGGATTATTAAAAAGGTGATTCCCAAATCAGATAAACAATTACATGAGTCCACCAGCATTAACATGTCACCAAGGAGTTAAACAGCCTGACATTGCAAGCAAAGCAAAGGAGATTATGTGGACAGTATAAATACCTAGCTGAACACCAAGAGGTATAAAGAACAGAGGTTTTTAAAAGGGAGATCAATTCGTAGTGGCATGCGGTTTCGAACTCTACTCAACCCGAATAAGCCAATCAGAAGTTCAAGTTATACCAGTTCAAGGAAAGGTCAATTTAAATGACGCTAACAGGTTACAATAAAAAGGCCAGATCTACAGTTATGGCCAGAATCATTGCTCCCTGTGACTTAAATCACCCACTAAGGGTTTCGAGAAATAAAGATATCCAATTTACAGGATTAAAAAGGAAAAGACCAGGCTAAGTTTAAAAGGTTGCAAACCCTTGTTAAAATCAGGTGTGCATCATCAAAATGAATTTACATCTCCCTGCTACGTCCTTTCCCCCAGCTCGACTCTCCATTTCCTTCACGTCTTCTTGCTTTTTCTGCCCACGTCTTACTCCAGCACAACGTCCTCTCTTCCCCTTCCATTCTCCTGCGTTCTCTCTACTCCTCAGTGCGTCTTCTATCCCTTCCTCACTACTACGTCCCCCTCCATTATTTCTATGCAGTCCTCCTTCCTCTTTCCTTGATACCGTCGACCTTCTCCTGCCAACACCCTCCTCAGAACTCTTTTCCTTCCTGCTGCGACGTTGCCTACAGCTCCGCCCAGCTCTCTCTCCATCTACGCCGACTGTCATCCCGTCTGCACCACCCCCATGCTTTCCTCCCTTCGTCCTGCGATGCGTCCACCACCCTCGACTCCTTGCCCCACACTCGAACTCACACGTCGTCCTCTCCCTCTCTTCCCCGTCCAGGCCACCTGATTTTCCTCCAGCCCATATTCTCCTCCTCCCCAAAATCTGCTGAGTGCCTTAGTTATTATGGCCAAAACTATAAACATTTGCCAGCTCGCCCAACAAGCATAAATAATAAAACAAGGTGGCGGACCAGATTTTAAAATATGAGGATGACAAAATATAATATTTTTTAATAAAATGCCTTTGAGATGCACTTTAATATTCTAAGCCCCCACGCAAATCACACACCAACCATTAATATTAAAAGAACACAAATTAATCCCCACAAAAATATATATATGTGAGGTGAATAACATCACTTTTGTGTGCCATAGTCCACATCATCATTCATGATTTCAAACCACCATTCAAGCCATTAAAACTACCTTGAAGGCATAGAGAGAGCTTGAAATTTGAGATGGAGATAACTATGGTGGTATAGACCTGAGAAAGGATTGGTGAAGAGGATAGCAAAGAGTATGACGACAAAATGACAATATCAATGACCAACACAAAAAGAGACAAGGACTACACATGGGGACAACCAGACAAGCAATGAAAACTGACTAGTGACTCTATAAATCTCACACATAGCATTTATTACCTAACATGGTCCAACCAAATGCATGTTGACCTTCCTTTATTATCCCGGTTGTTGAAGTCCACCTCGAGCCTAGCTCATAATCCCATTCCTATAACCATGGAATGGAGTATCAACAACATCTGATCAAGCATGAATCATCAAATATCGATATAATTTGGATAAAACAAAATTTTAAGAGCAACATGCATAATTAGGCTAATCATTAACTGTAATGATTAACCATACTAGTTACTCATAACGATTAAATCATAGTAACTGAACTAGAATCCCATCTATAATAAATAGCCGATAACATGATAACAGAAAGCAACATATGCATAAATCAGATAAGTGTCATCCAAAATTTTATACAACATGCTAATAGTCCATTTTGACAAGCAACCATAAGGTGGTATCAAGTTGGGGCACAACATCCTCCCCCTCTTAAAGAGGAACCATCCCGGTGACTCATCAAATAGCCAAGGAGTACATCAAAGAAGCCATTCCAGGCATCACATGCAACCCCAAGGGTTACAGCATGTTTCCCATAACTCACGTGATCGCACGATGGTTCATGGATCCTAATCCCATCATGTTTCATCATCCATTTGAGGGTGTTTACCCAACTTTTATTGCTTTATCCAAGAGTTAAGTGGGTACCTAGGATTTCTTATCATCTGGCCAAGATTTTACACTACTATAACTAATCACAAGCATACATTCTAGTCATGCTTTAAAAAAGAATAGAATATTCATTCTAAAATATCATTTTTTAGGTAAAACACACATTACCTTGCACACGGTTACTTCCAACCCATACGTGTACACTTTCAATAAGTGCAACCTTGTTGATTTCGAAAAAGAGTATGGCTCATAGCACCCACAGTGCTTCACAAACAGTCATTTGAATTCTTGGATTACATCTTGGCTCTAATCACCCAACCAACTGATATAGGAAGCCAATAAGAATAACCAACTACATGCCCACAGTAATCAATTGCACTTCCAAAAGCTTACCTTCACTCCATCCAAGAGCAAGTTAGCCTTGGAACAACTTTTCCCATCACTAACTAACAAATCCATGCTAATTATTTTCAATTGGCTCAAAACCACTCACAAAAAGAGCATCATATCAGCTCAAAATTTTGCATTTAAGCCCTTATTAGAAGCTAATCTTGAACAACATATCAAAATATTCCTATCACAAAAAATAGAATAGTAATTCAGTGTTGCATTAGCACCCTTATTATCATTCTCAAAATAAAATCAGTCAACATCATAACAATGTTCTAACTAAACCAGGTTGAAAACATCAATCGTGGCAACTTTCTTCTTGACATATTCATGACAAGAATCATGTTGTCAAAAAATTTATGACTACAGCATGGTTGCCAATGATAGTAACATTTATGCACATTCCAACATGGTTCTAGAATCAATTATTAAGCACAATAGGTGTGATAATACCACAATCATAGGTATTGTCAAACCTACTAACATACCATCATATTCCTTCCAGTTGTCATAAAATAATGACAACATCATAAAGCCTCAACATCACCTACTAAGGTATCACTAAAAAATTTCCTACACCAGGCAGTGAGAATGTTGGATGCACAAGTTCCAATAAATTTTGAAATTTATGATGGTTAACCAAATCCATCATCTGATACAACATGCTCAGTGATATGGGTCTCATGCATAACATTTTCCAAGGAAGGGTATATTCCAATAAAGCCTATCATTCCATATCCATGCATCTAAGAAGGTTACCAACAAATATTTGTGTCTCATGGATTAGATAGCTTGCGATACTCGTTATAAAAAGAGATCTCCCAAGCTTGCTAACTTTCCCAAACATGTCAATATTATTCAGCCCATTAGGCCCTCCAAGTTTGAGTCATACCCTTGGACCTCCCAATGTTAGTATACCTCAGTGTCATATGATGGCTCACTCATGCAACTCATCAATGGACACTAAGATATGCTTTTTTCTGATTTCAATAGCAAGCTTCTATCACTATTCTTCTCATTGACTTATTTTGACAAGTCAATGATTGACTAGCAATGCTTGCTTAGGTGCAACATAACTCTGGGAAAGGGTAGACTTAGCCAAGGCTCAGGGTAATTATCAAAAGTTTTTTAACACTATATATTTTCAAACAGAATTTGATTGCTTCTAGCCCTTCAAAGTTACATAATAATAGGCTACTTTGTTCAACCCATAAGAGGTTGAAGCTTTTAACAGGCTCACGCCTTTTTTCTAAATTGAAACATTCTTATTTCAGTTTGTTGCATAATAAATCACCTTAGTCCTTATCAATAGAATCCCTAATCATCATCAACAACCATTCATGTTTAACAAATTTGTTGGCCATGATACTCATTCACAACCAGATATCTCCAAATGTTCATTTACCCAAATAAATTAGATAATCTCACCCCATCCAACCCTCTAGGTTTAAGTCAATCTCTTGGTCTTCCTAAGGTCATAATGTCCTAATCATCTACTGATAACTTGCCCATACAAGTCAACAATAGATGCCGAACATCATTTCCCTATTTTTCAAGGTGTAGCGATTATCACAAGTCTTTCATTGACTCGGCCATACAAGTCAATAGTCAACCTGTGATGCTTGCCATGATGCAACTCGATTTGGGAAGGGTTGACCCAACCAAGGCTATAGGTAGATGTCATTATGTTGCTTCAAAAAATTATAGATTTTTGCACATTTATTTATTTCAATGGATGCAAGCATTTCTATCACCTCAATAATATGGAATAGATCACTGTTCCACAAGTCATATCTAGATCAAATGAGACTATACTATTTTCATGATAGAAAAACTTCATATCCCAAAGTTCCCTAGAGGAGAAACACCACTCTGATACAAGATGAAACAACCCCCAAAATACTTCTTGGGATTGCTTATCAGAGTGCAAAAGAAAATAGCGTTTAATGCCTGTTACACAACTTCATGATGCATAATTCATCATTTTAGTTCTACACAACAATATGTAAACAACCAAAATAATGATAGGTCATAAAATAAGAATATAAGAATCATCATACTAAGCTTTTGCTTATACAATCTTTACAATAATTTTAGATCAGCTAGAAGATGCTACAGGACTGCCACCAAGACAATGTAACATAATCCCTTAAAACATTATAACCTTTTTATACTCGCGCAAGTGAAGACCAATTTTGGTACAACCCCTATAGATCATTGTACAATGATATATAGTTCTAGATGTCATTTCACCCATATTTGTTTGTTTAGTGAATGCCATCATATAACCTATAGCTCCATCATATGGGAAGTGATTATCATTGGAATTAGATAACCACCTTCATATTTACTAACATGACTTATTTAGACTTCACCATGTAGTAATGCACACACTAAACAATGAACATCGTATCACTAACAATCTCATCAAACAAGTACGAACTAAACCATAAGGATCTATCATCCAGTATAAAATGAATGCCATGAGTATGATAGACCACCAAAAAGAGTGCTACCAGGTTGGGATTATATGAATAAATCCCTGACCTTAGGATCCTCGCACTATATGGTCCCTTCCATTCCTTTATTCAAGAGTAAGTCACAATTTAACCAACTACATAAACAATAACTTATTATAAATAAATTTTTTTATTAGACCATTAGTGGTCTTTGTGAACTAGGCCAGCTATGGGCTATACTTATGAATATCTAGCTACCACATCACATCTTGATCTCACATGGTCTCAAAATGACTGAACATGCATCCCAAATAGTAATTTTCCAAGCCTAATTAACACATTCAAGTTTGTAACTTCCATCAAAAGTCCTATTATATTATTAAATACCTAATGTTCCAACAATAGAGTGAGGAAACTTAATCATAATTAAACTTGTAGTAATCCATGTTTGAATTAAAAGAGGATAACATGTAATATAAGCTACTATGATGATGCTAATTTTTGAGATTATCTAAATTATAATCTCTAGCTTAGTATCCTTGCACTATATCCCATAGCAACCATGAGCATAAGACTTAGCATTACCACTTCTTGATTCCCCATAATCTACACTAGCATGACCAACTATGGGCTTCATCATAATGGGAAGCCAACTATCATAACAGGTACTGGTCACTTGGAGTCTCAATTTCACAAACCAAAGTCAAGCTAAGAGATTTAAAATAATAAAACCAAACCACATAATTAATAATGCTTATCAAAGGTTAAGCCAACTTTTAACTCCATACAATAAACATAGATAGCCATGTAAGAATTCAACTCAAAGAGTATTAAACAAGTAAAAAGCTTCTTACCATGGACAACTTTGATCTCATTTCATTTTGTTTAGCCTGCAGCCATATTAGAGGTTGATTATACATGGTCTTATGTTTACCAACATGCTTCCAAGCACATACATTATTCATTAAGATTTAATGCACTCAATCTATTTTAGAAAGTGCTGGAAAAGAATCTAATGGAGCTGCATTATTTTATGGTAATGTGCGATTGTAATGTGGGACGGTTGTGATGTGGACCATTGCTTGTGTCACTTGTATGCTCATAATTTTTTAGTAAGACCTAGATGCCTGATTCCACCATCTAGTTGATGGTTAGGGTGGTCAGGGCCACCAATGGATGGGCTCATAACACTGGACCTTTGGGTTTTGACATCATACAGATCAATTACTCATCTTCTTTTGACTTGGATATCCATGCTTGTAGTTTGTTGATCAATATATGGTATACTTACAGATGTTGTAGTGTTTCCCTCAATAATTCTCATTGATTCAAATAGTTTTTTATTGATGCTTGAATCTTATATCCTAGATTGTGGGGTAATAACTATACCATGTTATGTGCTCTGGATTTGATTTTCATGTATGGTGATGCATACTACCATATAGTGTATCATCACGATACACAAGTATCAAATAATGGTTGCCTCTACACTTGCCTTAATATAATTTTGATTTATCATTCTAGTTGTATGGTTACTCTTGTAATTACATTTGAAATCTATGTTGGAACTAGAAGTTGTGTTGGTATTATATTGGTAATGAATGCTTGATGAATCTAGATTAGAACAGCAGTGCTATGTTGGGTTCTAATCACTCATGATTTCTATTTTTGAGATGATGTATCCTCTCATTTCTGCAAGCAAAGTATATTTACATATTATTTACCAGCCCAACAACATATGAAAGCTTATTTTTATACTTAGAAGCTTTTGTTATATGTATTTAAAAATTCCATGATGAATGTTTAATCATGTTTAATAAAACTACAATTGTTAGTGTTCGATTACCAACAACTTATGAGGGTATTATAATTATGTTAATACAAATGAAAGGTTGTATACAACCAAGTATCATGTTGTCATAATTATTATTTTATCTTATTTTGTTTAAACTCCAGCCTATAAAGTTGTACCTTGTTGATTATCATCTTCATTATGATCCATTTGTTGCTAATGATTTCTTCTCTACTTTATGCTTGCATTAGGCCTTAGTTGATATTAGTTTTGGTATTGAGGCTAGTATGGATCATTAAATGTTTTAGTTGCAATACTATGGATCATTAAATTTTTTAGCTACAATACTATGTACATTTCTATTACTAAAAGCAATGAAATCAAAATAATCAATTGGTGCCATAGTATTGTAAATACATATATAGATTATCTTGTCTTAACCAAGCTTGACCCAATCCAAGCCATATTGAAAAATAGTACAATTGGATAACTATGTTAGAATCACTTTTGGCATTCACCGAAATATTGGTGGTTTTTTCCTCTTATTGCAATTTTAATTTTGGGCTCAATTTATAGCATGAATCAATCAATAGTAGATAGTCAATTTATGTACACAATGGTTATTTAATATGATCTAACTAAAATGGGAAGATATTAGTGTTATTTTGATTTAGTACTTATGAGGACTCCTTGGATTATGATGTTCATTGTGTCTAAATAGAATTGGTAAAGATACCTACAAGTGTATTCTTTTTAAATGATTGCCTAGTTGGTTTTAAACCCTGATAATGGTTATTTAAACACTTTGCGTGAGTTGGTCTTGCACACTAGATAGAAGGTGACCTCCTTAATGTTAATGGTTTCATTTTTGTGTGCATCATATTGCATAATGCAATGAAATGTAAAATTTCGATTTGTGAGAATGTGCTAGCATGTAGGTTTAGTTCAATGAAAGTTATGAATTGTCTATAGATTGCATTTCATTAGAAAAATTGTGTATATGTTGACAATTTCATTTTGACACTTTGTGTATATACTGTAAGGTATCAACTTATGAATAGATCTGCATATATGTGTGTGTTAGAGTGGTTTTCCCATGACTTGATTAAATGATATCTTATGCCCTAGTTATATAATTACATTCAGGCCTATCTATTATAGACGTATTTATATTAATGTTATTTTATATAGCATTAGTTTATTAAATCATAAGGTGAAAGTTATTATGTTTCCCCTCCTCCTTATTGGATTTATCAATAAGGTGCTCAAGATAGTCATTTTTGATATCGTGAACTTATTTTTTTATTTATTGGTACATTTACTCCCAAAGCATTTAAGTGAAGAAGGTCAATTTTATTTGGGTATTGGCTATGTCAAGATAATTTAAATAATGGTGGAAATGAATTTAATACGGTTGCATTTGTTATGGTAATGTGGGATTGTCATTAATAAGGAAATGTGGCAGTTGTACATGTTTTGCATATTGCCTAGTGATTAAGGCCTAAAGTGAGAATCTATCATTGACTACCAATCCCTATTAATAATATTGATAATGAAACTATACTCCATTTGTGTAATGCAAGTATGAAAGCTTTTATGCAATGAGTAAACTAATATATGCTTTCCTATTGACTCATTATTACACAAAATTGTTTAAGACTGGTGGTGTAGTCAGACGGATTTTTGGTAATGGTAAAGTTACCAATAGTAATCCCTTGATATCTATTTCTCTCTCTCTTATCTTATGGGATTATTTTTATTATCCAAAAGCTAAACATGCCCTAAACTCTTTGGAAGAGGTGCATGGTGCCATGACCAAAAAGTTTGAGATTCAATTTATGGAATCTCGACAAGTAGCACTATTGAGTTGCTTAGTCTACCATTGGTTACATTGGTAATCAGTTTGGTATTTCATGTTGGTTGGTCAATTTTTATGGAGTTCCAATTGATATGGATGTAAATGAGGACCTTCATATAACAACTCTTATAACTGGCAATTTATTAACTCGAGGGTTGATGTTTTATCTTGAATAATCTATTATTATTTCCCTTATACCATGCTTGGGTTTAACACTGAATTAAATGCCAGGGTTATTTAGTCTAGTACTCCTTGATGTTACATATGCAATAGCAATAGGTATGTCAAGTAGTAGCTATTATCTTCAACTCTCAAACAAAACTCTTTTAAACATCTGAGATGTTTAAGTAAGGTGAAATGATCACTAAATGGTCTTATTGGTGGGAGATACCAATACTCGTATAGAGCTTGGAGTCTATTGATGTGCTCATTTACATTGATAGGCCGCAAACTATGTAATCCTTATTGAAGATGTGATCCCATATAAAACTATTTAATGGTGACTTAATCCTAGTTAAATATCTACTACCGGTTAATAAAGTATTGGTTGTGAGCACCCTAGTGTGTAATCCATTAATATGTTGTCTCACGTCATCATGTTGTGTTTGGGTCCTGCACGCAGTATTGTTTTATACTCTAGAAAGAAGTAATTTTCAAAAAAAATTGGGTTTGTTTCATATTCTTTTTTAATGTTTGAATGACTGTTGTGATCTTTTATATTTTCACTAATCTAGTTGTTGTTGATGATCAAGTTGATTTGTTTGAGTGATTTCATCAATTTTTGTGATTGTATGTAGCTTATCTTGTATGATGTAATTTCTTGGTTTAATAACTGAATTTGCATATGTTTTTCCTTACCTTAATATCCTATTGGGTATGGTTGTGTAGTATAACATTATGATATTATGTATGCATTACTGTAATAAGTACAGATAGATTCCATTTTAGTTATTTGATATATAAGATTAAAGTAATAATAATTAAAGGTTATTATTGTAATATATGTATATCCTAAGGTCAATAGCATTGTTTGAAAATGTCTTTATATTTGATTAAATGTTGATCAAAGGTTTAAAATTTATAATACATTAGACATTGATTATATTAATTAAATGATTAAGGGAAATCATTTTGTTTGCAAAGTGTTGTTATGGGTGGCTTGGTAACACTAAACAATACTATTTGAAATACATATTAACATTGCCCATGTTATATAGTCATTATTTTATTAGTCAATAGCTGACTTTACATAGAAAGATAATATTGACTAAATAAATAGTCATTGCATGTAATAAACATAGGTTATTATGATCATTATTTATTTGGTTTAGTTGGTCAATTTTGTGAAGTTGATAAGGGAATTATGTTAAGTCAATATCATGCATATTTTATAAGATTATAAATTGATTATTTTATGGATTCTTTTGGAAGTCTCGATATGATTAGGGTTTCTAATCACCTATTGACTTTGGGTTAACCATCATTTTGCAAAAATCATGGAGAACTGTTGTGGATTACATGGTGGCAGACTATAGAGTTTTGTTAAGCTATTTTGGCATGTAAATATTTTTGATCAGTAGGGTATGTTATTAATGGAGGAGAAGGTGTTAGAGAGTAAATTAATAGAGAAGGATAAAAATAAAAGCATGAGGGTTTTGAGGACAAATGACATATGACATGGCACATGGAATACCAAGAGTAGGAGATAGAAGGAGAACAAGGGGTGAATGAGTGAGAGAAGAAGGAATATAGTTGGTTTCCATAGCATTTATATATTCATAGGCTGGTCTTGTAATTAAATTTTTGTGTGTGAAGTGTTTAATAGGTTCTTGAATTGATATGGTTACTGGGTTTCCATTGTTTGAAACATTGTATAAACGTGTTGTATGTAGAGCCCTGTGGAAGGCTCAATCTTCACAGAACACTACATCCAACCCAGGGTAATCTGAGGGGATTGGGTAGAGCCTTAAAAATTATCATGGGTGTTTTAAGATATTAATAATATCTATACTAAACTCCTATTTCAATTTGAACATCATTATTTAATCATGGAAGATTATTCTTTATGGGTATAAATGATGTGGCTTGAGCTAGTTGTTTCCAACCCATTTGTTATATATTCACTAAGGTATTTAGAAATATGGATTGTAACTTTAGATTATATGAGGGCTCGATTGTGTAAACCTATTTAAATTTTTGAGTATAAAAATATGGGTTCTTTATACAAAATGGACTATTTAATACACAAACACACACACTCATATATATGTATGTATGTATATATGTATGTATGTACTGGGATTGAACTGATATTATACACACACACACACACACACACACACACACACACACACACACACACTCTAGTATTTTCGAAATATAGAAATTTTGAGGGTAAATTTGTATGGGTTAAATTGGACTCATTGTAGGATGCTTGTATGGATGAACTCGATGTGTTGGGTTTGAATATAAATCTATTGATTCATATTTAAAATGAATTCACACATTTTAAAGTAGGATCATTGTAATTATGTATGACTTTGTATAGAGGCCCTTAACATACATAATTATTCTTATTTGGGCTTTAGTAATAATCTAGTTTAAGCCATAACATATACACCTAGGAGTGGGTAGATGAATGAATGAACTATTTTTTATGAACTTAGCTCTATATAAAATATATATATGCAAAGGTTAAATATAGATATGGAAGATTTATGGTTTTAGTTGAGTTTATAATATTTGAAATACACAATTATTTAGCTCGATTGTGTAGTATGATTACATACTTGGATTAGACTTTGTTTTGATTGTGAGTTTGCACAATTGGTAACATGATTGTGTATGCATTTTTATGTTATTTTGCATGAAGAGGTTTAGATGATCAAATTTGTGTTGTGATAACAGCAAACCCAAATTGGGCATAGTCAATTGAGTATGTGTTTCATCATATGTATTTAATCTAAATGTTAATTTGAATCAATGAATTTTATAAATTTGATCAAATAGATTTGGTGGATGAATGATTGGCTATGTATAATTGTAAAAATTATATGTGTTTTAATTAACAAGCACAATGGGACTTATCTAGTTTATAAAAAGGTTATGGAGCCTTTGTTTGTTAGCTGGATGTATACTTAATGTATACAGTATACTCTAAGACTAATGACAGTGGATGTCATATTAAGAGTATACTGTATAAAATGAAGTATTTATATTGTATTAAATTCATACTTGTGAATTCTAAAAATATACATATAAATGGTATAAGTTAAATGTTGATTGACTATGTATTTCATCTGGAAATATTTATACCACACACACATACATACATATATAGTTGTATTATGTTAACAAGTGTGAAAGTGGGTACTTGCATATATCCTAATGTTGATTAAAGCATTAAAATAATGTATTTAAGAGGTTAAATATGGATCATATTATTATGTTTGGATTGGATTTTGTTTTATATGTGGAATATGAATAAATAAATGTGTTATAATGATTATAATATGGATGAAATAACATTAGAAGCTACTTTGTGGTTTGGGTAACTGGCAATTTTGATATGAACATACCCATATGGTACGTTGAGGAATTTTTTTATTATGTTTATTATTTGTAATAAACTAGATGTTATGGATTCATTCCATTTCATTTGATGGACTTTATGAATGTATGTGATATTTTTGTACTTATAATAATTTTTATTAGCTAAAAAGAAAAATATTAAATGAATCTATTTGTTTTTATATTATTATATATTTTTAACAAATATCGTATCCATAACCCTAAATAATTAGTGGACAGATTCCACTGGCTTAATAATCACCATTAATGTAAGATGAGGTGTAATCCAATTGAGTGGTGTGTATCAATTTGATTGATCTTTGAGATCATTTATTATTGAAAAATTTGGCCAAAGTAATGTTTTGATTAAACATTATCATTTCATAAGTTGATATAGTTTTCATATTTATGCGATATTATATTAGAATAGATTTATTTATGGTACACATTGTGTATTATGTATATTCAATACATGGGTTTTGGTTTGTTACTCTGGATTCTCTCACCATCATTATCTACCCATCCATGAAGGGAGAGCCATCCCTTTGTTTGAGAGATAGTGCGGGGGACCTATGGTGTGTGGTTGGTGTGGAAAATCACATGGATGATGCTCTACCTGCTAGTTGGAGTACTATACTAGGGGCTACACTTGAGATTATAGATTAATTCTTGAGTCATGGAGACTCTTGAGTCATGGAGATTGTGCTCTGTAGAGTTTTGTATCATGTTTTATCATTTGAGATATTATTATGTATTGTTAAAATATCTAACATTTATACATTATACTTATACAATAGTGATTGTAATATTGTATCAATTATGACTGAAATTATACTATCTCATATATGATTAGATGTAATATTTATTATTGTTTAATTTTGTTCGTGATTGCTATATTTATTCATGGTGATCCTTAGCTAGGTGGATTAGCTATAAACATATTGTTTAACTAAATGAATGTAGTTAGTTAAAGATCACTAATTATATTTCTTGTGGTGAAGTCTATATGTTGAGTATGTGTAATTAATTTATCAAAAAAAATTGTTATATTCTGATAAAACCTAATGGGGTTATTACATTTAGACTGGGACTCAGTGTTTGCAAAACTTATCAACATTATTATGTCATACAATTTCTTGGTTTCATATTGTACATGGTCAATGATTTCCTTTGGGGATAAATAGTGTTCCTCGCTTGAGAATTCTAAACAGTTTGATCATAGCTTCTAAACATTTATTTTATTACTCCTCTTGTGGATCCAGAAAACTATACGAATATTTCTTGTACTAGTCTAAGTTAGAGGTTTTAGTTTTACTTCTTTTTGTTATAGATAATATGTCTTCTCTCTACTCCAACTCAACCTTTTCCCCTTTTGCCATGATTTTTTTCATCTTTACCTTTCTTAAGGTGTTTAATTCCCTATCAAAATGGAATTTGACCATCGGTTGCTCTAAAATACCAAATATTACCTCCTTAATTATTCTTATTATAACCTTTTAATCCATGAAGGGACATTCAATTCAATTGGATTCTCTATTTGCTCTACTCTTGTAGCAGTAGAAGGTGGATACACAAAGTTTGGGGACTAAAAAGGTGACACCAAGGGGGAAAGGAATTTGTTTTGTAAAGGGTATACACCCTTTTTTGAATTAGGCATGGCACCAAGCCAAAAGGTTGCATGCCCTTTAAAGGCCCACAAATGGATTACACACTTTTTGGTCCTATAAAAGGTGTATGCCATTTATTTTTTTCAATATTTTTAACCTCTTCCTCCTAGCTAAAATCTGCATTTTTTGTTACCTTGAAGGAGCGAGCTTGCATTTTAAGAGGACATGTGTGCTTTGATTTTCATCCCTCCAACATAATTTCATATTTTGATTGTGGTCTAAGGTATGTTGATTATTAAATTTAAATTTTAAGGTTTCAATTTATATGTTTTATGCATAGAGTTTTGAAATTAAATTTGCATTGAATTCTCTTGTATTGTCTAAAAATCTTGTATTTCTATAAATCTAAATACAAAAATTAATGGACACATTTTTTGAGGAAAATGTGGAGCAAAACCATGATAAAAACCTTAACAAGTTTGACTTCTCAGAAGAAGAAGCTAAATTATCTAAATAATATAATCCAAATCGTGAATAATTATAAATTATTATCAATGGTTTAAATCAATCCTCAACTTATAGTGAACGTAACTCAATTATAAGTACTTTTGAGGCCATTTTAAATGAAGTGATAAATGTCACATCATAACAATCATATGAGAACATTAAACAATATTATTCTAATAAACTATCATATGAGAACATTCATAAAATAATAAACTCAAAAAAATCATTAGATCATAATGTTAGACCCTTAGAGGATCATGTTTAGCCTCCAAAAATATTTAGAACATTGCTAGGTTGATAAAACAACCTAGGATAATAGAAACTTTTTTAATACAGTCATTTTGGCACATGGAAGAGCTCAAATAGAGTTACAAGTCAAAATTTATGGCCTCTAAAAGGTTGGACTATTTTTTCTACATCATTCTCCTCTAGTTGAAAATAATTTAGCGCCTACGAGTTACCCTAATTGTATTGTTGCCATTTTTCCTTTTCAATCTTCTTCAGCTCCCATTCTATAATCCAAGTGTTGTCTTCTTGCTACAATCTTTCCCACTGCACCAAATACCTATTATAATTCCCTTGCCTTGTGTTCACTGTCTTCATATCCAAAATCTGCACTATTTTTTCTTTATTCTTCTTTGGAACCACTTCTCCCAGTCTACTTCTTTATCTTCATCATATTCATCATCTTCACCATCTTCTCCATAGAATTCAGATAAATATAAAACATTAAAAACTAAAGATATATCAAAATTATGTGGTAAACTTACCTTAGAGGCATTATCATCGATTTTCTTCACAATTTTGCATGGTCCAATTTTCTTGTACTTCAACTTATTGTATGTGCCTTTTGAAAATATCTCTTTCCTCAAGTAAACCATTACCAACTCTCCTTCAAGTACCTTGGATCTTATTCTAACATCTACTATTGCTTTATATTTATCATTACTTTTTTGTAACTTTTTTCTTACTCCTTGCAATTGTTGCATATTTTTTGTAAGCACTTCTACATTATCACTAATTCAATCTGTAATTGGTAATTGTACCAAATCTAAAATAGCCATAGGATTTCTCCTATAAACAACTTGAAATGGTGACTTTATTGTTGATCTATTCACTGAACTGTTATATGCAAACTCAATTTATGGTAAAGCCAAGTCCCATTGCTTTGGCTTCTCTCCCACTGTGCATCTCAATAAATTTCCAAATCTCTTATTCACAACTTTTGTCTATCAATCTATTTATGGGTGATATGAACTACTAAATTGTATCTTAGTACCCATCTTCTTCCACAAAGTCCTCTATGTTGGGGAATCCAAAACAACACACCTGTTCTGATCCCACTTGTTAGGATCTTGCTCCTCAGAAAGAGCACAATATGATTACCACATATAAGCAATTAAACATGCAGAATTATCTAGAAGTACAAGTAACTAGAATTCAAAAATAGCACAGAATATGAGAGACAATACACTATCTTGTATTAATACTCATCTAGAAAGAAAATACAATAAAGAAGATGTCACCTCTTCTCCACACCTCTCGGAAGCTTCCCACACCTCAAGTGTTTAGTAATTTTCTTCAAGAGTTCACTCTCTTACCAAAAATGGTCCCAACACATAACTCACACACAGAATTGGTGTTCACCTCCAACTAGTCAGTAATAACCCTACCAGTACCAAGCACTTTAAAGTACTTCAAGTAGATCTCCCATGAACCTGCAACCTACAATTCAATAGACCTTACTTACACATGTAGATCTCCTATGAGCTTGCAACAACCTGCAACTCAATGATCTTACAATGGAAGGATCTTCCTTGCCTTCCTTTTTAGCTCATCATCACAATACATGCCAATGGGTCTATAAATAGATCCCAGACTTAACTATAACTTAGACTCTTAATTTAGACACGTAGCTCAAGACTTGAAATAGCCTTTACATGCAAACAATCAGTTCAACAAACTAACTGTTCGTGCAACGAACAGTTCTAGAACACATAGGTGACTGACGTCGATCCCTGTCTAACTGGAGGTGACCAACGTCAGCTGACTCCCTATCGATGTCGGTTACCTTCTGCACTGAATCTGACCGATGTCAGTCCCACTACTGACACTGGTATCCCTGGAACTTAGCAACCTCCTCCATGTCTACAACAAGTTGAAGCTTTTAGCTTCACAACCTAACAATCTCCCACTTGGAGATAAACAGCTACAACTGTACCTGTACTTGTACATCATCTAGTTTATTTCTTGGCATTGTATCCCTCTTCAAGATCACCCTTGAAGACCAACCACCACAAAACCTATGGTGCACCTCCTGTCATCCAAATCACCTGCCACATCCGCATCTACAAACCCATGTAGAAAAGAATTTGACCCTGCAAAGCATGTGCACCTGCTGTTGGTCCCTCTCAAATACCTGAGAATCCACTGAACTGCCCTCCAATGCTTCTTTCTTAGATTGGCTCCTAACTTTCTAAAAACTCCCACTACTTGGGAAAACTCAGGTTTAGTACACATGTACTCAACCTCATTATGTGAATCAAGACACTGTTCATAGAACTATCCAACCATCGGCATGCTAACCGGTCTCACACAATCATCCTGAAACAAAGTCAACCTATGACCTTCCATGTCCCTAGAACACACTCATGCCAAAGAATCTTACTGCTCCCAGATTCTTCATGACACACCTCTGAACTAGCTTTACTTTTAGTTCAGCAACTCCCTATATATGTAACCCTGCAACAAGCACATCATACAGTAACAAGATAATGTAGCTAATATTATCCAACCTGGTAAAGAGAAACACAATGATCAAACTTCCATTATCCTACAACTTATTCAAGACCATATACCCTGGCCTTCTGTCTCACGTGTCCATTTCCGCTCTTCTTCATCCTAAACATCCATTCGTCTCTCAGTGCTTTCTTCCAACTGGCAACTCCACCAAAAACACTTGTTTGGTTCTTCTCCAAGGAATCACATCCTTCATCCATGCCAAGCTCCCACTGTTTCCTGGATCTACCTATTTTGCTTCTTTAATAACTCCCTGGTTCTTTACCATCAGTGAGCAACAAGTAGTGTAAAGAAGGGAAATGACAAATTTGAGGCTTACTTACCCTTTAAGTCCTCCATATGGGTGCTTGAGACTCCTTGACAGCTTGCTATCCACCCAAAATCTGTCTCAGTGACTGATACTGGTCACATCTCAGTCTGCACCCAACCGATGTTGGTTCCATGCGACTGCCTCATCACTGACGTCAATTTCCCTTGACTGATGCCGATGTTTATCTGTCCCTGAGTCACCAACGTCGAGCTGCACATAGCCGACATCGGTCCCTGTCTGGACGTCAATGCTGATTTTCTAACCGACGTCAGTCTCTGTGTTTTTCTTATGAGAAATGACTTCTACCCACGAGCTCCTTTTGGATCAAACCCTTGTCTAAATCACCCTTGCTCTGCTCAAAATTCTTCAGCCCCTTACACTGATCTCTATCTGTCATCTTCTCCTTGAAAACCAAGGCTTTCCTATTCTTGTCACGAACATCAGATTCCTCAAGAAACGTCACTTTTTTCCTCTGCTTACAGAAACCACGATCCATGCTTTTCAAATCCAAAATCATACCCTTTGACTCAAGAACATGCATCTCCTTCTTATTCATGTGACCAAGCCTATTAAGCCACATCTTCAAATCTGCAGCTAAAGTAGATAACCCAAAAAGAGAATCAGTAATACAAGTAGATAGATAAAGTGTACCTACTTTCTTACCTCTTGCTACAACAAGTGCACCCTTGGTAACCTTCCAAGAGTCCATTGTGAGAGTTAATGTGCAACCCTCATCACCCAAACTTCTTACAGAAATCAAATTCCACTCCAAACCTGGGACATGCATGACCTCCTTCAACACCCATGTGTTACCTATCTACAATTTCAGCTTCACTTTTCCTTTGCCAACCATTTGACAAGGCTTACCATCCCCTAAACAAATTTCTCCAAAGTCACCCTGGACATACTCATGAAAAAATTCCCTATTTGGGGATGCATGAAAAGAGGCACCAAAATCTAAAATCCAAGATTCTAATTTATCTAAGGAACATACCAGAGCATCTTGTGCAACAAAATCTACAACATCTGCTTCTTCTTCATGTCCTTCATGCTGATCTTCACCCAACCAACAATCTCTCTTTAAGTGCCCTTGCTTTCCACATTTCCAGTAGGTTATTCTACCATACCTGGACTTGGACCTCCTACCTATCTTTGACCTTGATCTCCCACGCTCAATCTTCTCTCTTTGCCTTCCCCTGCTTTTCACACTCAAATCATTTCCTGATGACTCACCTGTGCTTTTCCTACGAATCTCTTCATTCAAGATTACACTCACAACATCATCCACTTTTAATATTTTTGAAACAGACGCAGTATTACTAACTGCCATTACCAAATTCTCCCAGCTTTCAGGTAATGAGCATAAGATTAAGAGAGCCTTAATTTCATCATCAAAAATAATATTGACTGAATTTAACTGGTTTACCAAACCATGGAAATCACTAAGATGACTATGTACAAATCCACCTTCCAACATTTGCAAATTAAATAATTGCTTCATAAGAAATACCTTATTCGAAGCTGAGGGTTTTTCATATAAATTTGCCAAAGATTCCATCAACTCTATCATTGTCTTAGCGTGTGATAAGTTGTAAATCACAGACGATGCAAGACTCAACCTTATAGATCCCAGAGCCTTTCGATCAAGAACCTCCCATTCTTCATCCTTCATATCTCGGGGCTTGCAATCAACCCCACCCAACGGTAAGTACAAATCTTTATGATATAAATAATCTTCAATCTACATCCTCCATAATTGATGGTTCTTGCCATTAAACTTCTCCATTTGTAGCTTACTTTCTTCTGCCATTGCTCTACTCCCACTCAAACAAAAACCCTATGAGTAACCTGTAATCAACACACACTAATCAGATCTAATCCAATATGTTAGTATCCCAACCAAAAGCTCTGATACCAGTTGTTGGGGAATCCAAAACAACACACCTATTTTGATCCCACTTGTTAGGATATTACTCCTCAGAAAGAGCACAATATGATTACCACATACAAGCAATTAAACATGTGAAATTATCCAGAAGTACAAGTAACTAGAATTCACAAATAGCATAGAATATGAGAGACAATACACTATCTTTTATTAATACTCATCTAGAAAGAAAATACAATAAAGAAGATGCCACCTCTTCTCCACACCTCTCAGAAGCTTCCCACACCTCAAGTGTTCAGTAATTTTCTTCAAGAGTTCACTCTCCTACCAAAAATGGTCCCAACACACAACTCACACATAGAATTGGTGTTCACCTCCAACTAGTCAGTAATAACCCTGCTAGTACCAAGCACTCTAAAGTACTTCAAGTAGATCTCCCATGAACCTACAACCTGCAATTCAAAAGACCTTACTTACACATGTAGATCTCCTATGATCTTGCAACAACCTGCAACTCAATGATCTTACAATGGAAGGATCTTCCTTGCCTTCCTTTTTAGCTCATCATCACAATACATGCCAATGGGTCTATAAATAGATTCTAAACTTAACTATAACTTAGACTCTTAATTTAGACATGCAGCTCAAGACTCGAAATAGCCTTTACATGCAAACAATCAGTTCAATAAACTAACTGTTCATGTAACAAATATTTTTGAAACACACAGGTGACCGACGTCGGTCCCTGTCTGACTGGAGGTGACTGACGTCAGTCGATTCCCTGCCGATGTCGGTTGCCTTCTGCCCTGAATCTGACTGACGTCGGTTCCACTGCCGACGCCGGTATCCCTGGAACTCATCAACCTCCTCCATGTCTGCAACAAGTTGAAGCTTTTATCTCCACAACCTAACACTCTAAAAATGACTTAGAAATTTCATGTCCCTATCTGAAGTAATAGTTTTTGGAACACCATGCAATCTCACAATATCCATTCAAAATAATTTTTCAACTCTAGTGGCATCATTGGTTTTCTTACATGTAATGAAATGAACTATTTTAGAAAATCTATCTACAGCAAAAATTGAATAATTACCTATTTGTGTTTTTGGCAATCCCAACACAAAATCCATACTCAAATCTATCCATGACCCTCTTGGAACTAGTAATGGCACGTAAAGTCCAGTATTTTTTGCATGTCCTTTAGCCACCTGACATATTATGCACCATGAAACATACCTTGTCATATCTCTCTTCATCTTTGGCCAAAAATATTTTTCCTCTACTAAAGATATTGTCTTTGTCTTACCAAAATGTCCAGCCAAACCACCACTATGTAATTCTCTTATTATATTATCTCATAGAAACCCAACTGGAATGCATAATTATTTTCCTTTGAAGACATGACCTTCTTATATAAGATACTCATCGTGAATAAAATTTGTCCCACCTGTTAATGGATTCTTGCAATGATCAACTACCTTCTAAAATATGGATCAATATCATATAATTATTTAATAGCTTCACTGACCATAGTAGTTAATAACGCTACCCTCTTGCTCAATGCATCAGCTACTTGATTTTGCTTTTATGATTTATGTTTCAACACAAATTTATACCCCTGCAAGAAAGAAACCCAATTTGTATGCCTAATATTCAACTTCTTTTGTGTATTCACATACTTCAAAGCTTCATGATCTGTAAATAGTATAAACTCCTTAGGCGCTAGTTAATGCCTCCAATGTCTTAATGCTTTTACAATTGCATAAAGTTCAACATCATAAGTAGAATATGTTGTCCTTACCTCATTGAATTTCTCACTAAAATATGTTATTGGATTTCCTTCTTGACTCAACACAACACCAATTCCCATAAATGAAGCATCACAATCAACCTCAAACACTTTGTTAAAATTTGGTAATGCTAAAATTGGCCTTTCTATAATATTATTCTTAAAAATTTCAAAGCTTTATGTGGCTTCTCTAGTCCATGCAAATTCCTTCCCTCTCATGCAATATGTTATTGGTGCCACAATATTACTAAAAATTTTAATAATTTTTCTGTAAAAAGTTGCTAAACCATGAAAACTTCTTACCTCTATAATGCTTTCTAGAATAGGCCACTCAACAATTTCCTTTATATTTTCCTCATCCATTTTCACACCATCTACTAAAACTACAAATCCCAAAAATACCAAACTATTCTGTATAACCCTGTACTTCTTCAAATTTGCATACAACTTCTCATTTCTTAATAAATCGATTACCATTCTCAAATGTTGTATGTGTTCTTATTTAGTCTTATTGAATATCAAAATATCATCAAATAACCACAAACTTACCAATATATTCTCATAGCATTGTATTCATCACCCTCATAAATGTGTTAGGATCATTAGATAACCCGAATGGCATCACCATCAACTCATATAAGCCATACCTAATCTTGAATGTAGTTTTCGACTCATCTCCTTCACGAATTCAAATCTGATAATAGCCACTCCTTAGATCAATCTTGGTAAAATATTTTTCTCCTGCAAGCACATCCATCATATCATCTAAATGAGGTATAGGAAACCTATACTTTATTGTAATTTTATTAATTGCTCTACTATCCACACACATTCTCCATCCTCTATTTTTATTTGGAGTTATCAATGTTGGTGTTACACATGGACTCATACTCTACCTTATCATTTTCTTCCTTAGTAATTTAGTAACTTGTTTATTTAATTCTACATGTTCTATTAGACTCATCCTATAAGTTGCTTGATTGGGTAGAGATGATCCTAGAATCAAATCAATATGATGTTGAATATCTCTCTTCGATGGTAAACCATCTGGTAAATCATCACGCATAACATCTACATATTCTTTCAACACTCTTCCTGATTCTATTGGTATTGGCACCATTTATATTTCTTCATTCTTTGCTACTAAGGCATAAAAATAATCTGTTACCTTCATATCTTGGATAAATTCTTTATTACAGAGCATATTTTTTGTCTTCTCTTCCTCTTTAAGAGGTAAAAAAACTACCTTTGTACCACCTTTCCAAAAAATGTATGTGTTCTTTGCTCCATCATAAACTACTTTCCTATCAAATTACCACGCTCTCCCTAATAACACATGACATACATCCATCGGAATAACATCACACCATATTTCATATTTAAAATTTTATTCTATAGAAAACTTGATTAAGCACCTTTTATCTATTGTAATCTCATTCCCTTTCTTAAACCACAAAATTTGATAAGGGTTAGGATGCTTTTCACATTGCAGATTTAATTTTTCAATCATTTTTTTAGAAACCATATTTTCACAACTACCACCATCTATAATTACTTTGCATACCTTTCCACCTGAAGTACATCTTATTCAAAAAATATTTGATCATATCCATGCATCACTACCTTCTTTATTCTGCACTTGATCATGCCTTGGAACGATCATGGTTCTTCTCATCATGAGATTCTCTCCAATGTCAGATGGTACAATTTTAGAATTCTGCTCTTTTATTTTAGCCTCAACTAGATTTAATCTTGGATTATCTTCTTGCCTCATTTCTTGATCTTGATAGTTTGGACACTCAAATGCTTTTTTCCCTTCTTCTCCACATCTATAATAGATATAAGATCTACGTTGATTTAAAAAACATCCTCTAGCATCACCACAACCTCATCCTCTTTGAAATCCTCTTCCTCTTTGTTGTTATTGAAACCCTTACCTATTATCATCTTGTCTTTCTACACCACATGACAATTCACCTTTATTGGCATTAAAACCACCTCTGATGGTATTAAACCCACCTCATCCCCTTATTAGTGGGGATTTACCTCTTTTTGGACCAATAGATGTGCTTCTAAAATTTTGTCTATTTTTTTTTCTTCTACCTTCAAAGCTAATTGATAAGCCTCCTCCATGTTAAGTATTCTATGAATGCTTAATTCGTCTTGAATAAAAAAATTGAAACCATTTACATACCTTGCATTCATTTTCTCTTCTATTTCATCATTCTCTACTTGTATGGAAAGATTGTAAAATTCATCTGTATACTCTTGTATAATGTGATCTTTTTGCCTTAAATTCTAAAATATTTTGTATAGGGTTTGTGTATAATTCACAAAAATAAATTTCTCCCTTAGCTTCTTCTCCATATTTTTTCATGAATTAATCTTCTCTTTACCTTTTCTCTATCTCTCTTTCTACAGGTGATCCCACCAAATCATTGCATGACCTTTTAATTTTATGCATGCAAACTTACCTTCTTGTCTTCTCTCAAAGTCTTTCAATTGAATAACATCTCCATGCTATTCATCTAATCTATCAACTCCTATAGTTTTAAACTACCCCTATAATCTAAAACATCAACCTTGATTCCTTCATTTCTGCCTTGTAAATCTTGAATCATCCTCTCTTCCACCGATGGTGGTTGTTCTTACTATTCTTCTTATTGAATTTCATCATCATGATTTGTGTCTTTCTCATCACCACCTTGTCTCTTTACTTGATTGGTGATAACATCTATTAATTTTTGAACTTGTCTTTGCAATTTTTGTATATTTTAGTTCATTTGTGCCATACCTCTTCATCCTCTCACCATTCTTCTCTCCTTCAAGATTTAAACTTGCTCTGATACCAGATAATGAACCCAAAAAAATCAATAAATCATAATTTTAGACCCTTAGATGATCACGTATGCCATCCAAAAAATATCAAAAATATTTTTATACTGATCTAATGACCTAGGATAGAAACAACCTTTTTGATATGGTCATTTTGGCATGTGGAAGAGTTCAAACCAAGTTACGAGTCAAAATTTATGGCCTCTAGAAGGTTGGCCTATTTTTTCTACATCAAAAAAATAACAAAATAAGATGTGTGTGCTTTGTTTATTAAGCCTAGATTCAACCAACCACCACCAATGAGTTGCAAACATATCAATATTGATTAGTGTCTTAATGTGGATATAAAATATAACTTCTAGGATAGATCATGGATGGTGTTTGATGAAACTTCATGCTATAATAATGAGGTTCCATTATACTTTTTGACAATAAATTATTGTGAGTTTGTGCTACATGAAATCCCAAATCATTTCGACATGAAGGCCTCCCAAAGTATGGGAGATGGGTCCTCATTTGATAGACTTGGTGCCAAGTGGGACCAAAATCACCCTAACCAATTTTAGATAAATAAAAGGACAATAAAAAATATTTGTATCCCTAAAAGTTTGCATCACATCACATAGATAGATACCCTTGAGGTAGTTACTAACCTCACACAGGTTATGATTGACCATGGGATGCATACACCAAGGACTTCTACACAGGCTACAGGTGGTGGGACATCTAGTAGTGGTATTTGTTCTAGTGATATCGGTGCTAGTGTCCCTCCTACTAGTAGTGGCATTGGTGTTAGTGATATTGGTGCTAGTGTCCCTCCTATAATTCCTATACATCATTTCACATCATGTGGGAGGAAGTGTACTCGACCTCATTTTCAAGTATGGCATACTTAGGTTACATCTATGGAGACTAGACCTACATTTGTGTATCACACTAATACCCAGTAGTTTATGCTACTTAAATTTGGTTCAACATCTCAAGACACCAATACAGTTTATTCAGTACCTCTGAACACCAACATGCCTAAGTGTATGCCATATTTTTTTACTTTAGGACATTAGGAGATCATCATGCCAGAGCATACGTCTCATGTAGATGCGTCAGCAAATTATGACACTAGCATGAAAAACTTTATTATATTTTTAATTGCTTCACCACCCCCTTATTAGGACATGTTAACCTATTGTACATAACTTATCTACTTCATCACCTATATTTGATACATAGGTTACATTTTAATTTTAGTTTATTTATGTATGGAAAAAAATATTAAGTTTATTTTCTAGAATGTATTTACTTAATTGGCTAATATTTGATTGAACTTTTCATTTTTTTTCTTGTATAGATGAATTCCAATATTTTGGGTAGCTCAGCAAGCCTAGATTCTATTATAGAGGTTGCAATTAGTACTAGTTTACCCTACTTTCAAGTTTAGAAACTTATAAATTACATAAATTTTCTTTTTAATTTTAAATTACATAAATCATAGTATCCTAGATAGAGTTGAAACACTCTCATGTAAGCGTACCATATTTGTGTTTCATTCTAAAGAAGTGTTTCATTCTCAACTTACATTACTATCTTGAATTCTTGTCCTAAGCCAAAATAAATTAGAGCTAGGTCATGTGATGTTTCTAGAATGATAATAACACAATAGCTCTATGATGCCAATAATAATGATAGTCAAAATATTGAAATAATTACTGATTTTTTATTTATCTAATAGACCAATGTATCCATCTAGTGGACTCAACCATTATTTTATCTCATTGAATTTAATCCATCAATGAACTTTTATGTATTCATGTATTTATTATCCCTTGAAAAAAAACTATCTTTTAAGATATATTATAGTCATAGATTTTTTATCATGCTCATTAGATTCACACATTATTCATAGATCCATATAAAAATATTATGTTCCATGACTACCTAAACAAACTCACAAATAATTCTTCTCTATCACAGCCTAAAATTAACTCATTTTTATTTATTTGTCTTAAATTAGGTTTATTTTTATTGTTTCATAATTTACCTCTTTCATTTCTTGGTTTTATAGATGATGAGAAATGCTATGGGAATTCTTGATGGATGAGATCCACTATCTATACAACAGCTCATGATTCAGAGATAGAGTTTGGTGAGAGCACATGTAGTAAAAAAAAATTAGTGAACTTTGATTTCACATTTAAGATATTCCCTTAAGAGATTCTTATCATTCTAAAGCAATAAAATTGAGTGAACTTTGATTTCACATTTAAGGATGACTGTGAGGGATGGAGATGAACCTTCGACTCCTACACTTTCATGGATGAGTCCTCTAAACAACCCCCAAAGGATTCTCTCTCACTCAATATGGGTGAGACACGATAATGATTTTTATCTCACAGTTAAATGTCTCTTAAAGGACCAAAAGTTGGTTAGTGAGGGGCATATATTCTAGATCATTATGCCAATCAACAAACCATATTCACAAACATGTCTAGATGGATATTTTAAGGCAATAACAGTCATTATCTAGTCTTGGTCAAGCTCCAAGATTAAAAGTTGCACTTGATCAAATTCCTCCCTTAAGAGAATCTTATCATCCCAAAGTGAAAATTTTGAGCAAACTTATGTCATGTACTATAGAACTGTGACAATTAGAGATAAACCATCAATGTCTACACTAGCACAAATGAGTCTTCTAAGCAATCCCGAGAGGATTATCTATCACTAGACACAAGAAAGACATGAAAATGAATTTTCTCTCATAGACAAATGTCTCTTAAAGGACCAAAAGTTATTCAATGGGGGAATATCTTCTAGCTCATTATCCCAATCAATAAACCTTCCTTTTGGACACATCTGGATGGGAATTTTAAGGCTAGAACATTCATTATTTAGTCTTATTCAGGCACTAGGACTGAAAGTTATAGTTGACTGGTGCATCCCTTAAGAGAATCTTATCATCCCAAAGTGAGAAAACTAAGAAAACATTGGTCACACATTGAAATAGAACCATGAGGTTTAAAGATGAACCATCAGTTCCTACACTTTCATGGATGAGTCCTCCAAGCAATCCTTAGAGGATTCTCTCACTTGACATGTGTGAGACATGACAATGAGTTTTCTCTTGTAGCCAAATGTCTCTTAAAGGACCAAAAGTTGGTTAGTGGGGGGAATATCTTCTGGATCATTAGTCCAATCAATAAAAAATATAATAATACATGACCAAATGGGTATTTTAAGGTTATAATGGTTATTATCCAATGTTGTTTAGACCCTGGGACCGAAAGTTGCACTTGACTGGACATGTCCCTTAAGAGAATCTCATCATCCTGAAGTGAGAAAATTGAGCAAATTTTAGTAGCTTGTTACAGGGGAACCATGAGGAATAGATTCAAACTGTCAAATCCTAAAATTGCATAGATGGATCCTCTAAGCAACCCCTAGATAATTCTCCCTCACTCTGTATGAGAAAGATATGACAATGAGTTTTCTCTTGTAGCTAAATGTCTCATAAAGAACCAAAAGTTGTTCAGTGGGGGATCATATCTTTTGGCTCATTATCCCAATTAATGAATTGTCTATGCAAACACTTTTAGATGGACATTTTAAGGCTATAATGATTATTATCCAGTCTTGGTCAGGTCATAGGATCAAAATTTAGACTTAACAAGATGCCTACCTTAAGATAATCTTATCTTTTAAAAGTGAGCAAATTGAGCGAACTTTAGTCATGCAATGTAGGATAAATTTAAGGGATAGATATGAACCATCAACTCCTAAACTTGTATGAATGAGTCCTCTAAGAAACCCCCAGAGGATTCTCTCCTAATTGACATGAACAAGACATAATAACGAGTTTTCTCTTACAGCTAAATGTCTCTTAAATGACCAAAATCTTATCTTCATGGGCATATTTTCCAGATCGTTATCCCAATCAATGAACTGCCTTTGCATACATGTTTGAATGGGTGTTTTAAGGCTAGAATGGTCATTATTCAATCTCAATCAGGCCCCAAGACTAAAATTTATAGTTGACCAGATGCATAAAAAAGGTGACACTTTCAAAAGGGAAACATGAAGATATTTTAGAGATTTATAACTCCTCCCAAGCGCTTTCTAGATTCCTTCATCTTCCAATGTAGGAAAATCTCTCTCACAGGACCATGACCCAGTTTCATAATGGTTTCTTAAGCTATTTACTGCTCCTTGCATCAAAAAATACCATGTCAAGAAAATTTATAGGGAAATCAAACATGGGCATGAGAAAATAGTTTTGGAGAGTTTTTATAGGCCTGTAGGCATGTTACCAAGGGTCTCTAAGCAAGTATACATGCTAATGAGCAAGAATAGAGCATGTTTGTGATAGTTTCAAATTTGTAGGGTAAAAGAACATAATTTAAGGCCTCAAGCAAGGTTTCAAGCATGATGAAAGAAGAAAGATGATTGTCACAATGAAGTTCATTTGTTTCCATCATTATTGGACATCAAGTAGGATCCAAGAATTTTTATAAGGCTTTAGAAGAGTAGGAAATAAGTTTTTAAGTAAAGGAAATGTAAGAAATGTGATGTTGCAAGTCTAAGATAAAGTTCCATGATCCTACCAAGTTCCCTGTTTTTATATGAGTAATGACTAGATCACATAGAGGAAATAAGTTTCACAGAGAGGAAACAAGTTTCATGTTTGAGGGCACCTGTAAGTGAAGAATCTCAAGTATGAAATCCTAGAACAAGGGCTAAATGATGGAGGTTCATAATATCATGATGATGATGGTGTTGGTCATTAAAGAGTTTTAGGAGTTAATTCAAGTCATGAAGAAGCCACTTCTATGCCATCTTTTGAGTTTTTTCCAACCAAAAAGGGAAATTCAAATTCTTGAATTTGTCTTAGAGAATAGTTTAAGAGGATTTTCAAGTTTTAAGGGTCTTAAATTCATGTGCAATAGATCTTCAGGGTCTAATTCATTACTGTAATTATTATGTAAACAATATCTCAATACTCAACCACTTATTAGCCATGATAAAATATATGCAATGTTGGAAAGAGGATAAATTTAATGTGTTTGATAAGTATTCAAGTTTGTTGAGAAAACCTTGGGATATTTGACAAGAAAATAAATCATTTGGTATGGATAGATCTCGAATAATCTATATGAAAAAAATAGAGAGAGGAAAAAATCATGTGAGAGATGGAGAGGCATAGGTGAAGAAGAAGTGGAATGCAAGGCTCTTCAAGGCCAGAATGTATGTTTGTAAGTAATTATGAAGAAATAAAGCTGATTTGAAACACTTTCAGGGTATTCTCCATCTTTTAATGTCTATTTAATTTGTGTAGTTGTGGTTACTTCTTGATCTCGCATTGGTGAATTTTAGAATGAGAGAGAAAAACTTGTAATTCTATGTCTCAAGCATAAATTCATGAATTTTTTTTGGTTGAAATCACATTTTAAGTTTTATTATATTTATATTTGATTCCTTGAATAATTACCACATTTTTTTATGCATACATTAGTTGTTTTTCATGAATACATAGTTGTAGTAGGGTATTTTCAAGCCCAATTTTAAGCAAACCTTATAGTTTAGGCAAATCTGTACATAATCAACCTTAGGTGTCTAAAAAAAATGTCTTATCATGGAAAAATATATATTTTGGCTTTGGAATGAGGTCAGGAAACCTTGACTTTCTAAATTTATGAATTTTTATTGCTCTTGGCCTATATTAGTCTTTACCTAAGGTGTTTTCACAAAAACTTGAATATCTTGAGATTCCTCTAGTGAAATTTCCTAAAATTTTAATTTCAAGTATGTTTTTTATTCCCTATAACATATTTTTGAGTTTTTGAGTGTTTTTGCAATGCAATATAGAGTGGACTATGTGTGTCAAGGTTGTTAAGAGACCTAATTAGAAGCCTAGATAGAATAATTTTTGTATTTTCATAATCTTGGAATACAAATAGAGTTATGATATTGTTATATTAGCATCATAAGATGTATATAAACCTTTATAAACCATTGGGAAGATTTATCCAAGTCTGAGTTAGACAAAATTCTCAAGAACTCATTTTAGGCCTTATAGCCCTATGACAACATTAGATGCCCATTCAGTCCTAATGAAGTTGGATATCCTTAAAAGTGAATTTATTTATGTAAAATAGGTCATATGATAGTCATAAAATAAATAAGAGTGCATAGTTTGAAGTCCACCCTTTGAAAACCTAACAAGAGACTAGCAAGCATAATAAGCCTAGTCAAGACAAAACTCAGGTTGCATATACAAAGAGACTCAAATGCTTTGAAAGTGAGTTATTTCACATTCAATAGGATCCCAATAGTTTTTAGCAATATCATGATGGTCCTTATAGGACTAAAACTTAATGAATCATTGAAATCTAAGGGAAGACCTAGTTGTAGCCTATTATTTTAAGGTGGATACAAGAACAACCTAATAAAATAGAGTTATAATAGTTGTTTAGAGAGTTTTTATTACCTTGATTTAATCATATAAGACAACTAAATCTCATAAAGGAGAAGGTAGTGATTCTATCCAATCTTACTCCTACAGATTAGTTTCTTATCTAAATTTACAGGATGTAATTGTTGAGATTTGAAGACCCCACATCATACTATGGTATGAGAGCATTGAGTCTTGCATCACTAAAACATAATTATTCTGACTTATTTTAAAAACTAAGAATAAATAAAAGTGACAATATGTGAGCACAAGAACCAGATGAGTAATGACTAGATCACAGAGAGGAATGTATTTTTTTTCACTTCTCTTTATTTCAACAAGATAATCTTCTCTACTCATGACACCAACCATGTGAAGGTGGAATCTCATCTAGTGCCACTAACCTACATTAAAATTGTTAGTCAAAATTTAAAACAAAAATAGATACTTAATGATAAAATAATTCAAAATTAAAATACAGTAAATCAAATAAGTTAACTATATTAATTTGAAATGCAAGATGAATTGTTCGTACTAAGCTTAACAAGATGATCCAACGTAAATTTGGGATTAGATTTATTTTAAAGTGTTTCAAGAATCACTCCATGATCAAATTCATGAATTTTTCACAAATTTTTTTGGTAGGCTTTCCATGATATTTGATCAATTGAATATTTGTAGCAATAACCAGATTTGAATAATGAAGCACCACCCTATGTGTTTTAAAGTCCTCAAATAACATTTTTTAATGTTTTTTATGATAGTAATTACGAAACCAAAATCCTTTAAGCACTATAGATCTAGTGGGATAAACTAAGTCTTCTCCATCCATGACATTTATGGTTAGATTTTTTTGCCTCTACACAATGACACAAGTAGTAGTTTATTCTCTCATCATTATATTCAGGTGAAATAACAATAAAAACATGTTTTGTATTTAAATTATAATCAATTTGTAAGTACATATAAAAATAACAAATATATCTCTAATATAGCTAAGGCTATATTTAAATTAGAAATAAATTGTACCTATTTACATAAGATCTGAGGTGTGGTCAAAATCAATCGATGATGTCATTTCATGATCCATCAATTATTGGAGTGAATGGATATATCTAAAGGTATTATGGGTCTACAATACCATTCATAAACATATTCTTTTGACTTGTATTCATTTCAATTAAATTCCATATAACCTAAACAAAATCATTCTATATCCCTAGTATAAATAGTCCATGAACTAGAATTTGATTTTTGAATGGAGTGAAAAATACCTGATCCATGTACTATACTTCAATATTCATACATTTCTTTGTCTTTTTCCTCTATTAAATAAAATAATATTCACACATAAGAATATTTATCTGATCCATGACAAAAAAAATTATGACACCAAGTCACAATACTTATAGCATTGATTAAATTAGCACCATCCTTATGATTTCTCCACTCTTTTTAATGGCTCTTTTCACACATGCACTTGCACCATCATGTTCTCCTTTACTATGCCTAGCCTCAAAAAATATCCAAAAGTGTTGAACCCCATTCTTCTTATGCATTATACTTAACCAGTAAAATATTCGAGAATTCTTAAACTGTCTTGCACAATTGTCTGACCAAATGTAGTGTGTATCAAATATGATTTCTCCTGCATTCATATTTCTATAAAATATCTCAAAACAACCTTGGAAAAATTATGGTGAATGCAATATGTCATCACTCATAAAATTGGTACTCATTCAAAATATTTTTGTTGTTGTCTGTATTATTAAGTGCATGTCTAAATGTAAAATGCACGGAAATTCAAACTTGAATTGAATTATAGTATTGGGATTGAGTCTTATTATTTGGATGTAGCATGTAGTTTTCAAAAAATACCACAATCAAAACAATGATTCTAATTGGGAAGCTTGAATTGACTATCTAACTATTTTGTTTTGTGGGTGTGTCTTGCATATTGGTAGATAATATTTTTTTTGAATTAAAACATGAAATTAGATACAAAAACCTTGGTCATAACCAACTCATATCTTGATGACTCTTTCCCATATTTTAACCCATAATTTACATATGTTTACTTCTTATAATCAATTAATTGATTTCCAAAATCATGTGAAATTAATTTATGAATACAATTGGGCAAATTTGACAAACCACCACAACTATTACATGTTCCATCTAAACATTGTTTAGAAAAAAATTATCCATCAGGGCTTTAACATTAAAAAAATTGGATTAATTCTCTTGATGTTTTAGGTGGGGAAGTCACCACACATTCATGCATAATATCATCAGTATGTAAAGTACAATGTATATGATGAAAAAATCAAAATTCCTAGCAAATTCAACATGTACCCTACAACATGTGACATGGGCTTAGTTGATTTTAACATCGAAAGGCTTGTACATCTCAAATGACCTTTGGTTAATTATCAATTAACCATTAATTTTTTTAATAAACTTTTTATAAAATTTTGTTTGGGTCATGTCTAAGAAATGTTTTGCATGTGACTCATAGTTTTTGAACATTTTCTTCTTTTAACAACATCTTTTACATTATATGAGACCCTTGTGTTATTTTACTAAAAATTTTTAGTTAAATATCTTATTCCTTCAACTAATACCTTATCTTTTTGTAGGAGACTACCACTAAATGCCCAACAATCTATGAGCAAAGGGTCTTGAAGGCTTCCTTCAGAGAAAAGTTTATTTTCCTTTGTGTTTGTTTCTGTTGATATTCACTTACATCTCAACCTCTTAACAAAGATCTTAAGGCCCTAAATTTTTCTCTAAAACTTTGTTGTTTTCAAAATTAAGACAAGATCATCCACATACAGGAGTAGTTTTACCACATCATTGGCTAAGTGAAAACCCCCTCCACCACCTTTTTTTTATCCACTTCTCTAGGTTATCTATGTATATCCTAAACAATGTAGGGGATAGAAAATAACCTTGTTTGACATCAATGTCACTTTTAAAACATTCTAACATTTCTTTACATATTATGATTTTCACTCAAAAAAATCATTAAATCATAATTTTAGACCCTCAGAGGATCACGTATGGCCTCTAAAAATATTGAAAACATTGTTAGGTTGATAAAATGATCTAAGATAACAACAATAACCTTTTTGATATGATCATTTTGGCACATAGAAGAGCTCAAACATAGGTACGAGTCAAAAGTTATGGCCTCCGAAAGGTTGGCCTATTTTTTCTACATCATTCTCCTCTAGTTGAAAACAATTTAGCTCCTACGAGTTACCCTAATTGTATTGCTGCCATTTTTCCTTTTCAATCTTCTTTAGCTCCCATTCTATAATCCAAGTGTTGTCTTCTTGCTACAATCCTTCCCACTGCACCAAATACCTATTATAATTCCTTTGCCTTATGTTCATTGTCTTCATATCCAAAATCTGCACTATTTTTTCTTTCTTCTTCTTTGGAACCACTTCTCCCAATTTAATTTTTCATCCTCATCATCTTCACCATCTTCTCCATAGAATTCATATAAATTTTAAACATTAAAAAATGAATATATATCAAAATTATGTGGTAAACTTACCTCAGAGGCATTACCATTGATTTTCTTCACAATTTTGCATAGTCCAATTTTCTTGTACTTCAACTTATTGTATGTGCCTTTTGAAAATATCTCTTTCCTCAAGTAAACCATTACTAAATCTCCTTCAAATACCTTGGATCTTCTTCTAACATCTTCTATTTCTTTATATTTATCATTACTTTTTTGTAACTTTCTTCTTACTCCTCACAACTATTGCATATTCTCTATAAACACTTTTGCATCATCACTAATTCAATCCATAATTAGCAATTGTACCATATATAAAATACCCATAGGATTTCTCCCATAAAAATTTTGAAAAGGAGACTTTCTTGTTGATCTATTAACTGAACTATTATATGAAAACTTAGCTTGTGGTAAATCCAAGTCCCATTGCTTTGGCTTCTCTCCCACTATGCATCTCAATAAATTTCCCAATCTCTTATTCACAACTTTTGTTTGCCCATCTATTTTTGGGTGATATGAACTACTAAATTGTATCTTATTACCAATCTTCTTCCACAAATTCCTCAAAAAATGACTTAGAAATTTTGTGTCCTTATATGAAGTAATAATTTTTGGAATACCATGTAATCTCACAATATCCATTAAAAATAATTCTGTAACTCTAGTGGCATCATTGGTTTTCTTACAATGTAATGAAATGAATCATTTTATAAAATCTATCTACAACAAAAATTAAATCATTACCTCTTTGTGTGTTTGTAAATCCTAACATAAAATCCATACTCAAATCTGTCCATGGCCCTCTTGGAACTAGTAATGGCACGTAAAGTCCAGTATTTTGTGCATGTCCTTTAGCCACCTGACATATTATGCACCTTGAAACAAACCTTGTCACATCTCTCTTCATCTTTGGCCAAAAACATTTTTCCTCCACTAAAGCTATTGTCTTTGTCTTACCAAAGTGTCCAGCCAAACCACCACTATGTAATTTTCTTATTATATTATCTCGTAGAGACCCAAATGGAATACATAATTATTTTCCTTTGAAGAGATAACCTTTTTGTATAAGATACTCATCATGAATAATATTTTTCCCACCTGTTAATGGATTCTTGTACTGCTCAACTACCTTCTAAAATATGGATCAATATCATATAATTCTTTAATAGCTTCAAATCCAACTACTTCACTGACCATAGTAGTTAATAATGCTACCCTCCTACTCAATGCATCAGCTACTTGATTTTACATTTCTGATTTATGTTTCAACACAAAAGTATACCCCTGTAAGAAACAAACTCAATTTGCATGCCTACTATTCAACTTCTTTTGTGTATTCACATACTTCAAAGCTTCATGATCTGTAAATAGTATAAACTCTTTAGGTACTAGGTAATGCCTCCAATGTCTTAATGTTTGTACAATTGCATAAAGTTTAACATCATAAGTAGAATACTATGTCCTTACCTCATTCAATTTCTCATTGAAATATACTATTTTCTTTCCTTCTTGACTCAACATAGCACCAATTCCCACAAATGAAGCATCACAATCAACCTCAAACACTTTGTTAAAATATGGTAATGCTAAAATTGGCATTTCTATAATATTTTTCTTCAAAATTTCAAAGCTTTATGTGGCTTCTTTATTCCATGCAAATTCCTTCCCTCTCATGCAATATGTTATTGGTGCCACAATACTACTAAAATTTTTAATAAATTTTCTGTGAAAAGTTATTAAACCATGAAAAATTCTTACCTTTGTAATGCTTTTTGGAATAGGCCACTCAAAAATTTCCTTTATCTTTTTTTCATCCATTTTCACACCATCTGTTGAAACTACAAATCCCAAAAATACCAAACTATTATGCATAACCATGTACTTCTTCAAATTTGCATACAACTTCTCATTTCTTAATAAATCCATTACCATTCTCAAATGTTGTAAGTGTTCTTATTTAGCCTTATTGAATATCAAAATATCATCAAATAACCAAAAACTTACCAATGTATTCATCACCCTCATAAATGTGTTAGGTTCATTATATAACCCAAATGGCATCACCATCAACTCATATAAGCCATACCTAGTCTTGAATGTAGTTTTCAACTCATCTCCTTCATGAAGTCGAATCTGATAATAGCCACTCCTTAGATCAATCTTGGTAAAATATTTTTCTCCTAAAAGCACATCCATCATATCATCTAAATGAGGTATAGGAAACATATAATTTTATTAATTGCTCTACTATCCACACACATTCTCCATCCTCTATTTTTATTTGGAGTTATTAATGTCGGTGTTGCACATGGACTCATACTCTACCTTATCACTTTCTTCCTTAGTAATTAAGTAACTTTCTTATTTAATTCTACATGTTTTGTTGGACTCATCCTATAAGTTTCTTGATTGGGTAGAGTTGATCCTAGAATCAAATCAATATGATGTTGAATATCTCTCTTCAATGGTAAACCATCTGGTAACTCATTAGGAATAGCATCTACATATTCTTTCAACACTCTCCCTGCTTCTATTGGTATTGGCACCATTTATGTTTCTTCATTCTTTGCTACTAAGGCATAAAAATAATCTGTTACCTTCATATTTTGAATAAATTCTTTATTACAGAGCATATTTTTTGTCTTCTCTTCCTCTTTAAGATGTAACAAAAATACCTTTGTACCACCTTTCCAAAAAATGTATGTGATCTTTGCTCCATCATAAACTACTTTCCTATCAAATTTCGATGATCTCCCCAATAACACATGACATGCATCCATCAAAATAACATCACACCATATTTCATCATTAGATGTTTATTCTATACAAAAATTGATTAAGCACCTTTTATCTATTGTAACCTCATTCCCTTTCTTAAACCATGAAATCCGATAAGGGTTAGGATGTTTTTCACATTTCAAATTTAATTTTTCAATCATTTCTTTAGAAACCATATTTTCACAACTACCACCATCTATAATTACATTGCATACCTTTCCACCTGAAGTACATCTTATTCAAAAAATATTTGATCGTAGCCATGCATCACCACCTTCTTTATTTTGTACATGATCACTCCTTGGAATGATCATGGTTCTTCTCATCATGAGATTCCCTCCAATGTCAGATGGTGCAACTTTAGTATTTTGCTCTTCTATTTTAGCCTCAACTAGATTTACTCTTAGATGATCTTCTTGCCTCATTTCTTGATCTTGATAGTTTGGACACTCAAATACTTTGTGCCCTTCTTCTCCACATCTATAATAGATATAAGATGTACATTGATTTGAAAACCATCCTCTAGCACCACCATAACCTCATCTTCTATGAAATCCTCTTTCTCTCTATTGGTATTGAAACCCTTAACTATTATCATTTTGTCTTTCTACACCACATGACGATTCACCTTTATTGGCATTAAAACCACCTCTGATGGTATTAAACCCACCTCATCCCCTTATTATTTTGGATCTACCTCTTTTTGGACAAATATATGTGCTTATAAAATTTTGTCTATTTTGTTTTTCTTCTGCCTTCAAATCCAATTGATAAGCCTCCTCCATGTTAAATATTCTACGAATGCTTAATTCATCTTGAATAAAAAATTTCAAAATATTTACATACCTTGCATTCATTTTATCTTCTATTTCATCATGCTCTACTTGTATGGAAAGATTGTAAAATTCATCTATATACTCTTGTATAATGTGATCTTTCTACTTTAAATTCTAAAATATTTTGTATAGGGTTTCTGCATAATCCACAAAAAGAAATTTCTCCCTTAGCTTCTTCTCCATATTTTTCTATTAATTAATATTCTCTTTACCTTTTCTCTATCTCTCTTTCTACAAGGGATCCCACCAAATCATTGCATGACCTTTCAATTTTGTGCATGCAAACAACAAATCCCAAAAATAGCAAACTATTTTGCATAACCCTGTAATTCTTCAAATTTGCATACTTCTCCTTTCTTAACAAATCCATTACCATTCTCAAATATTGTAAGTGTTCTTCTTTAGTATTATTAAATATCAAAATAAACAACCATAAACTTACCAATATATTCTCATATCATTGTATTCATCACCCTCATAAATGTGCTAGGTGCATTAGATAACCCGAATGGCATCACCATTAACTCATATAAGCCATCCTTAGTCTTGAATGTAGTTTTCCACTCATCTCCTTCATGAATTTGAATCTGATAATAGCCACTCCTTAGATCAATCTTGGTAAAATATTTTGCTCCTGCAAGCACATCCATCATATCATCTAAATGAGGTATAGGAAACCTATACTTTATTGTAATTTTATTAATTTCTCTACTATCTACACACATTCTACATCCTCTATTTTTATTTGGAGTTAGAAATGTTGGTGTTGCACATGGACTCATACTCTACCTTATCACTTTCTTCCTTAGCAATTTAGTAACCTATTTATTTAATTCTACATGTTCTGTTGGACTCATCCTATTAGTTACTTGATTGGGTAGATCTGATCCTAGAATCAAATCAATGTCATGTTGAATATCTCTCTTCGATGGTAAACCATCTGGTAGCTCATCAGGCATAACATCTGCATATTATTTCAACAATTTTCCTACTTCTATTAGTATTGGCACCATTTATGTTTCTTCATTTTTTTCTACTAAGGCATAACAACAATCTGTTACCTTCATATCTTAGATAAATTCTTTATTACAAAGCATATTTTATGTCTTCTCTTCCTCTTTAAGTGGTAACAAAACTACATTTGTACCACCTTTCCAAAAAGTGTATTTGTTCTTTGCTCCATCATAAACTACTTTCCTATCAAATTGCCATGATCTCCCCAATAACACATGACATGCATCCATTAGAATAACATCACACCATATTTCATCATTAGAAGTTTATTCTATAAAAAACTTGATTAAGCACCTTTTATCTATTGTAACCTCATTCCCTTTCTTAAACCATTAAATCCAATAAGGGGTAGGATGTTTTTTACATTGTAGATTTAATTTTTCAATCATTTCTTTAGAAATCATATTTTCATAACTACCACCATCTATAATTATTTTGCATCCCTTTCCACCTGAAGTACATCTTATTCAAAAAATATTTGATCCTAGCCATGCATCACCACCTTATTTATTCTACACTTGAACATTCTTTGGAGTGATCATGGTTCTTCTCATCATGAGATTGTCTTCAACGTTAAATGGTGCAACTTCAGTATTCTGCTCTTCTATTTTAGCCTCAACTAGATTTACTCTTGGATGATATTCTTGCCTCATTTCTTGATCTTGATAGTTTGGACACTCAAATGTTATGTGCCCTTCTTCTCCACATCTATAAAAAATATAAGATCTATGTTGATTTTAAAACCATCCTCTAGCACCACCGTAACCTCATCCTCTCTAAAATTCTCTTCCTCTTTGTTGGTATTGAAACCCTTACCTATTATCATCTTGTCTTTCTACACCACGTGATGATTCACCTTTATTGGAATTAAAGCCACCTCTGATGGCATTAAACCCACCTCATCCCCTTATTAGAGGGGATCTGCCTCTTTTTGGAACAATAAATGTGCTTCTAAAATTCTATCTATTTTGTTTTTCTTCTACCTTCAAAGCTAATTGATAAGCCTCCTCCATGTTAAGTATTCTATACATGCTTAATTCATCTTGAATAAAAAAATTCAAACCATTTACATACCTTGCAGTCATTTTCTCTTCTATTTCATCATGCTCTACTCGTATGGAAAGATTGTAAAATTCATTTGTATACTCTTGTATAATGTGATCTTTTTGCCTTAAATTCTAAAATATTTTGTATAGGGTTTACGCATAATCCACAAGAAAAAAAAATTCCCTTAGCTTCTTCTCCATATTTTTCCATGAATTAATTTTCTCTTTACCTTTTCTTTGTCTCTCTTTTTATAGGTGATCCCACCAAGTCATTACATGACCTTTCAATTTTGTGCATGCAAACTTTACCTTCTTGTCTTCTATCAAAGTCTTTCACTCGAAGAACTTATCCATGTAATTTATCCAATATATCAACTTCTATGGTTTTAAACTACCTCTATAATCTAAAACATCAACCTTGATTCCTTCATTTCTTCCTTTTAAACCCTGAATCATCCTCTCTTCCACTGATGGTGGTTGCTCTTACTGTTCTTTTTATTGTTAAATTTCTTTAGCATGATATGTGTCTTCCTCATCACCACCTTGTCTCCTTACTTGATTGGTGATAACTTCTATTAATTGTTGAACTTGCCTTTGCAATTCTTATATATTCTAGTTCATCTATGCCATACCTCTTAATCCTCTCTCCATTCATCTCTCCTTCAAAATTTCAAACTTGCTCTGATACCAGATAATTAACCCCAAAAAATCATTAAATCATAATTTTAGACCTTCAGATGATAACATACGGCCTCCAAAAATATCAAAAACATTTTTATACTAATATAATAACTTAGGATATAAAAAATCTTTTCGATACGGTCATTTTGGCTCGTGGAAGAGCTCAAATGGAGTTATGAGTCAAAAGTTATGGCCCCTAGAAGGTTGGCCTATTGTTTCTACATCAAAAAAATAACAAAAGAAGATGTGTGTGATTTTTTTATTAAGCCTAGATTCAACCAACAACCACCAACGAGTTGCAAACATATTAGTATTGATTAGTGTCTTAATGTAGATATCAAATACAACTTCTGGGATAGATCATGGATGGTGTTTGATGAACCTTCATGCAATAATAATGAGGTTCCATTATACATTTTGACAAAAAATTATTGTGAGTTTGTGCTACATGAAATCCCAAATCATTTTTACATGAAAGCCTCCCAAAGTATGGGAGATGGGTCCTCATTTGATAGACCTGGTGCCAAGTAGGACCGAAATCACCCTAAGTAATTTCAGATAAATAGAAGGACAACAACACATATTTGTATCCCTAAAAGTTTGCATCACATCACATATATGGATACCCTTGAGGTAGTTACTAACCTCACACAGGTTATGATTGACCATGGGATGCCTACACTGAGGACTTCTACATAGGCTACAAGTGGTGGGACATCTAATAGTGGTATTTGTGCTAGTAATATTGGTTCTAGTGTCCCTCCTATAATTCTTATACATCATTTCACATCATGTGGGAGGAAGCGTACTGGACCTCATTTTTAAGTATGACATACATAGGTTACATCTATGGAGACTAGACCTACATTGTGTATCACACTAATACCTAGCAGTTTATGCTACTTAGAGTTGGTTCAACATCTAAAGACACCAATATAGTTTATGCAATACCTATGAACACCAACATGCCTAAGTGTATGCCATATTTTGTTACTTTAGGACATTAAGAGATCAGCATGCCAAAGCATACGTCATATGTAGATGCTTCAGCAACTTATGCCACTAGCATGAAAAAATTTATTATATTTTTAATTGCTTCACCACCCCCTTATTAGGGCATGTTAGCCTATTGTACATAACTTATCTACTTCATCACCTATATTTGATACACAAGTTACATTTTAATTTTAGTTTATTTATGTATGCAAAAGAATATTAAGTTTATTTTGTAGTATGTGTTTACTTAATTGGCTAATATTTGACTGAACTTTTCATTTTTTTCTTGTATAGATGATTTCTGATATTTTGGGTATCTCAGCAGGCCTAGATTCTATTATAGAGGTTGTAATTAGTACTAGTGTACCCTACTTTCAAGTTTAGAAACTTATAAATTACATAAATTTTCTATTTAATGTTAAATTACATAAATCATAGTATTCTAGATAGAGTTGAAACACTCTCATGTAAGCATACCATATTTGTGTTTCACTTTAAAGAAGTGTTTCATTCTCAACTTACATTACTATCTCACATTCTTATCCTAAGCCAAAATAAATTTGAGCTAGTCATGTGATGTTTCTAGAATGATAATAACACAATAGCTCTATGATGCCAATAATAATGATAGTCAAAATATTAAAATAATTACTGATTTTTTATTTATCTAATAGACCAATGTATCCATCTAGTGGACTCAACCATTATTTTATCTCATTGAATTTAATCCATCAATGAACTTTAATGTATTCATGTATTTATTATCCCTTGAACCAAAAACTATCTTTTAAGATATATTATAGTCATATATTTTTTATAATGCTCATTGGATTCACACATTATTCATAGATCCATATAAAAATATTATGTTCTATGACTACTTAAACAAACTCACAAATAATACTTCTCTATCACATCCTAAAATTAACTCATTTTTATTTATTTGTCTTAAATTAGGTTTATTTTTATTTGTTTCATAATTCACCTCTTTCATTTCTTGGTTTTATAGATGATGAGATATGTTATGGGCATTCTTGATGGATGAGATCCACTATCTATGCAACAGCTCATGATTCAGAGATAGAGATTGGTGAGAACACATGTAGTAAAAAAAATTACTAAAATTATTTTTTAGCTTCATATTTGTACACACATCCAAATCTAAAGATACATGTATGCTCCGTAGGAATATTCATCATGGGTATATTCATGTTCTCACAGCACAAGAGAACCATTTAGGTGGCATGTAGTGAGTCTATAATCACCTTGTTGCAAAATTTTGTTCATGGAAACTCTATCATTTGCAATATGTCACTTTAATGCATTACAATTTATATTTAATATGTTGTGTAAATGCCATGGGTTTTTTTATGTTGCAAGAGAAATAGTCAATGATGCATAGGATGAGAGGTGAGTTTCTCTTTATAATGAGTCATGTATCACTCCTAGTTCTACATCTATGGCAAGGAAGCACAATTTATTTGGAGGCAATGAAGAGCAAGAGAGATAGTTGTTGTGATAGGGGTCTAGTTGTAGGCACTATCTATTTTTTATGTTAATATCACCCCCATTGCATGCCTTTATGAAATATTTTATATGTGTACATGTTATTGTCTACATTTTTTATCGATATATGTCCTATTGTTTATGTAATTATGACATAGAACTTTGCATATACACATATATACTATTTGGCATATACACATATATACTATTTGGCATTCTCATTTTAATCATCTTTTAAATATTAAAACCATTTATACACATGATAAATTCACTATGATGAATTCATTGTTACCCTACTTGTGCTACTAATATTTTTTTTTTATGAATGAGTTCAATCGTTATGTTGTTTCCTCTTAGTTGAAATCTAGATGATGTTAATTGAATGCACATGTGCACCTTTTTCTAGTTAATTTTCTTGTGACTAGAATGGAAGTTCAAATTCTTATGAGCATGATGTTATTATGGATATTATAGTATTTTCCTATAGGTTGCTAAATTCTCTAATAGATTATAAGTTGGTTATTATTGTTACATGAATCATGCACTCGTGATCATGAATTCATCTTCTCACTTTTAAATGATTCTAAGCATTGAAACTTGTTTGTATTCCTTATAAAATTGTCCTCTCCATGTTAAGCATCTTGGAATCCTTGTCTTGAACTTATACATACTATTGAAACATTGTGGTGATGAACTTGAGACCATGGAAACCCTTGTTGAAAACCTTACCTTGTGGTTTGAAGATGATTTGAGGGGGATAGAACCTAGTTTCTATACCTTTTAAGATAATAAAAACTTGTTATATGTCACTATAGACTTATCAAGCCCTGTAATTCTTTTATTTGGGCTTAAAACATACATATTATACCCACTAGACCTGAAATCATCTTGCTAAGACCTGATTATAACTAAAGGATGCTTGAACACCTTTACTATTTTCATGTGTAAAACACAATGCAAGCCTATAGGTTATGTCATGAAGCTATGTTAATAACCCATATGTCAGACTTTCTTCTTACTTCAAACCCTCACTCTTGACTTTATGAATATGCAAACTTCAATAATAAGCTTAAAATCTTAGAAACATATGATCAAAGCCTTATAATGTGAAGAAGACTAAAAATATCTCTTAAAGGACCAAAACCTTATCAATAGAGGGCATATCTTCTAGCTCATTATCCCAATCAATGAACCATCTTTATATACACATCTATATGGGCATTTTAAGGCTATAACTATCATTATTTGGTCTCGATCGAGCCCTAAGACTAGAAATTACAATTGATCAAATGCCTCCCTTAAGAGAATATTATCATCCCAAAGTGAGAAAACTAGGAAAAATTAGTTTGTGTATTATAAGATAACCATAAGGGATAGAGATGATCCATAATCTCCTACACTTGCATGGGCAAGTATTATAAGCAACCCCTGGAGGATTATCTCTCACTCAACACGAATGAGACATGAAAATGGGTTTTCTCTCATAGCCAAATGTCCTTAAAAGAATAAAAGTTGGTTAGTTGGGGGAATATCCTAGGCATAATTAACCCAATCAATGAACCATCTATGTGGACACATCTAAATGGGCATTTTAATGCTAGAATGATTGTTATCCAATCTTGATCGAGCCCTGGGATTGAATATTACAATTGATTAGATGTGTCCCTTATTCATTATTCATTATTCAGTCTTATTCAGGCACCAGGACTGAAAGTTATAGTTGACTGGATGCATCCCTTAAGAGAATCTTATCATCCCAAAGTGAGAAAACTGAGAAAACTTTGGTCACACATTGAAATAGAACCATGAGGGTTAGAGATGAACCATTAGTTCCTACACTTTCATGGATGATTCCTCTAAGTAATCCCTAGAAGATTCTCTTAGTTGACATGTGTGAGACATGACAATGAGTTTTCTCTTGTAGCCAAATATCCCTTAAAGGACTAAAATTTGGTCAGTGGGGGTTATATCTTCTAGATCGTTAGTCCAATCAATGAAACATCTATTAATACATGTCCAAATGGGTATTTTAAGGCTATAATGGTTGTTATCCAATGTTGGTCAGGCCTTGGGACTGAAAGTTGCACTTGACTGGACACGTCCCTTAAGAGAATCTTATCATCTTAAAGTGAGAAAATTGAGAAAATTTTAGTCGCATGTTGCAAGAAAACCATGAGGAATAGATTAAAACTGTCAAATCCTCAAATTGCATAGATGGCTTCTCTAAGTAACCCCTGAAGGATTCTCTATCACTCTAAATGGGAAAGACATGATAATGAGTTTTCTCTTGTAACAAAATGTCTCGTAAAGGACCAAAAGTTGGTTAGTGGGGGATCATATCTTTTGGTTCATTATCCCAATTGATGAATTGTCTATGCAAACACATTTATATGGACATTTTAAGGCTAGAATGATTATTATCTAGTCTTGTTTAGGTAATAGGATCGAAAGTTGCACTAAACCAGATGCCTTCCTTAAGAAAATCTTATCTTTTAAAAGTGAGAAAATTGAGTGAACTTTAGTCATGCAATGTAGGATAAATGTAAGGGATAGATATGAACCATCAACTCCTACACTTGCACAAATGAGTCCTCTAATTAACCCCCAGAGAATTCTCTCCCACTTGACATGAACAAGACATGACAATGAGTTTTCACTCACAGCCAAATGTCTCTTAAATGACTAAAAGCTTGTCTTCAGGGGTATATCTTCTAAATCGTTAGCCCAATAAATGAACTACCTTTGCATACATGTTGTAATGGTTGTTTTAAGGCTAGAATGGTCATTAGTTAATCTCAATCAAGCCCCAAGACTAAAATTTATAGTTGACTAGATGCATAAAAGGTGAAACTTTCAAAAGGGAAACATGAAGGTATTTAAGAGATTTATAACTCCTTATCCCAAGCTCTTTCTAGATTCCTTCATCTTCCAACATAGGAAAATCTCTCTCAAAGGACCATGACCCAGTTTCATAATGGTTTATTAAGCTATTTACTTCTCCTTGCATCTAAAAATACCATGTCAAGAAAATTTATAGGTCAATCAAACATGGTCATGAGAAAATAGTTTTGGAGTTTTTATAGGTCTATAGGCATGTTACTAAGGGTATCTAATCAAGTATACATGGTTATGAGCAAGAATAAAGCATGTTTATGATAGTTACAAGTCTGTAGGGTAAAAGAACATAATTTGAGGCCTCAAGCAAGGTTTCAAGCATCATGAAAGAAGAAAGATGATTGTCATAATGAAGTTCATTTGTTTCCATAATTCTTGGACATCATGGAGGATCCAAGAATTTTTATAAGGCTTTGGAAGAGCAAGAAACAAGTTTTTATGCAAAGGAAATTTAAGAAATGTGATGTTGCAGGTCTAAGACAAAGTTCCATGATCCTACCAAGTTCCATGTTTTTATATGAGTAATGACTAGATCACATAGAGGAAAGAAGTTTCACAGAGAGGAAACAAGTTTCATGTTTGTGGGCACCTGTAAGTGAAGAATCTCAAGTATGCAATCCTATAACAAGGGCTAAATGATGCAGTTTCATAATATCCTGATGATGATGGTGTTGGTCATTAAAGAGTTTTAGGAGTTAATTCAAGTCACGAAGAAGCCACTTATATGCCATCTTTTGAGTTTTTTCCCACCAAAAATGGAAATTCAAATTCTTGAATTTGTCTTAGAGAATAGTTTAAGAGGATTTTCAAGTTGTAAGGGTCTTAAATTCATGTGCAATAGATCCTCAGGGTCTAATTCATTACTGTAATTATTATGTAAACAATATATCAATACTCAACCACTTATTAGCCATGATAAAATATATGCAATGTTGGAAAGAGGATAAATTTAACATGTTTGATAAGTATAAAATTTTTTTGAGAAAACCTTGGGATATTTGACAAGAAAATAAATCATTTGGTATGGATAGATCTCAAATAATCTATATGAAAAAAATAGAGAGAGGAAAAAATCAGGGGAGAGATGGAGAGGCATAGGTGAAGAAGAAGTGGAATGCAAGGCTCTTCAAGGCCAAGAATGTAAGTTTGTAAGTAATTATGAATAAATAATATTGATTTGAAACACTTTCAGGGTATTCTCCATGTTTTAATTTCTATTTCATTTGTGTGGATGTGGTTACTTCTTATTCTCGCATTGGTGAATTTTAGAATGAGAGAGAAAAACTTGCAATTCTATGTCTCAAGCATAAATTCATGAATATTTAAGGGTTGAAATCACATGTTAAGTTTTATTAGATGTATATTTTATTCCTTTAATAATTACCTTAATTTTTTTTTGCATGCATTAGTTTTTTTTATGAATACATAGCTGTAGTATAGTATTTTCAAGCCCAATTTTAAGTAAACCTTATAGTCTAGGCAAATCTGTACATAATCAACCTTAGGTGTCTAAAAAAAATGTTTTAGCATGGAAAATTATAAATTTTGGCTTTGGAATGAGGTTAGGAAAACTTTATTTTCTAAAGTTATTAATTTTTATTGCTCTTGGCCTGTACTAGTCTTTACCTAAGGCATTTTCACAAAAACTTGAATATCTTGAGATTCCTCTTGTGAAAATTCCTAAAATTTGACTTGAATGTATGTTTTGATTCCCTATAACATATTTTTGAGTTTTTGAGTGTTTTTAAAACATAATCTAGGGTGGAATATGTGTGTCAAGGTTGTTAAGAGACCTAATTAGAAGCCCAAACAGAGCAATTTTTGTATTTTCATGATCTTGGAATACAAATAGAGTTATGATATTTTTAGATTAGCATCATAAGATGTATATAAACCTTACACCAATATTACTCCTATAGATCATTTTCTTATCTAAATTTACATGATGTAATTGTTGAGATTTGAAGACCCCACATCATACTTTGGTATGTCTTGCATCACTAAAACATAATTTTTTTGACTTATTTTAAAAACTAAGAATAAATAAAAGTGACAGTTTTTCAGCACAAGAGCCAGATGAGTAATGACTAGATCATAGAGAGGAATGTATTATTTATTTTCATGAGTCATGAGGATATAACCTTGTAGAGGCATCTTATTTTAATATTGTTATAAGTAATACAAGGTTAACACTAAAAAGATACAAAAAATCACGACAGGGATAGAGAAGGGAATGTTATTCCATCCAAGTGTTTGTGATAAAAGCATTGTTGTGCCCAAATAATAAGCATCTTTGTGATGTCATAAGACATAATGTTGGACATTATCATGTATTATCTAGGTATTGCGATCTAAAATTTATATTATATTATTTATAAGTGACAATGTATGAAGAAGATTAGAAAATGATAGCTATGAACATGCAAAATTTTGGAATGGAAAGCATGCATCTATGCTCAAATGTAAAAGTTAAAATAGTTAAAACTGATTGGTTGACCACTAGATGTCATAGTTTCATATAAAAAAATTATCTTTCTGAGTATGGGGTGTAAAGAGAAACGATTAGAGAGACGCTTATTGAAAACCCCAGAAATAATATAAGAGATGTTCAAGTGAAGAAATCAAACCTCGATAATGGTATTTCAATAAATAAAAAATTGTAACCACTCTATTGCACCATTAATGAGTGTAATATTATCCTCATCAGTCTCATCGTAGAGACCTAAAGATGTGAAATATTAAAAATGATGAACCAAAAGTTTAACCAAAAAACATTGTAAAAGTCTTATTGATAACATACAATTTTTTCATTAAAATATTTATTTTAGGGTGACCTTGCAGGAACATCTCTAAATAACTTTTCAAGGAGCATCCACTTAAAATCCAATGTAACCCTTCAATTATGCAAACCCTTCTAGGTCCTATACTCATCTCATGAAATTCCATGTCTCATTTTATTACTCTTACCCTTAGTACAATGAAATTCCATGTCTCATTTTATTACCCTTATGCTTAATATATTTAAATTTCCTTTTGATCTATTTCTTAGATCTCATACTTTAGATTAAAAAACAAATTGTTTCCATTTATAGATGTTGATCACAATACTTATATGCACATTGACTATGCAATAAAATTTGAAGAGCACTAGTTTAACATACAAAATAATTATTTCTTCTAATTTTATGGTAGATTTATTTTTAATATAGTTCTACTAATAATAATGAATTGAAATATTATCAAAGGAAAAAAAATCAATAGGTATTGTACACAAAATTTTGGAAACAATAACCTGTATTAATTCATATTCAATGAATAAAATAATTACATAAAATATCATAAATATAAATCTTAATTCGGAATTGGATTAGACATGTAAACTTTAAAAATCTAAAAAAATAAAAAAAACACTTGCCCTACTATTTTTAACAACTGTTATTTTTATTATGTTTTGCATGCAAGCTTAAACAACCCTAAAAATATCCACATATCTCCCAAATACTAAAATTAACCTAACAGACAAATTTGAACTGATTTTCATTTCTGGTTACTAAAATATGTTAATTTTAAAAATAAAAAACCTAAAAAATATTAAATTTTAGTTTTTGACCCTTGGATGGTCATGTATGTCCTCTGAAAACTTTTTAAAACATCTTTAACCAAATAGGATGGGTTATGGCTTCATTATTTTTTTTTAGATGATCATTTTGGCATAAACGAGAGCTCAAAAAGAGTTATGAATCAAAATTTATGACCTTACTTTGGAATCTACATCATTTACCTCTAGTTGAAAAGAACTCAACTTCTACGAATTGCTCTGATTTACTATTGATATTTATTTATGTCAATATTCTTTAGCTCCCATTATGAAATCCAAGTATTATATGTTTATTTTAATCCTTTCCACTATACCAAATACTTTATAGAACTTCATTGCTTTGTGTTCACTATCTTCTTATCCAAGAACTTGCACTATCTTTTCTTTCTTCTTCTTTGGTACCTATTATTGCCAATCTACTTCTTTGTTTTCTTTCCTTTCACCATATTCTCCATGGAAATCATATAAATTTAAAGCATTAAATACTGAAGAGATATCAAAATTATGTGGTAAACTCACTTCATAAGTATTATCATTGATTTTCTTCACAATTTTATATAGATCAATCTTTTCATTAAATTTTTTTAGATGGTCATTTTGATGCAAATGAGAGCTCAATTGGAGTTACGTATCAAAATCTATGGCCTCTATAAGTTTGTGCTCCACATGAAATACTTTCTTAACTAATAGATATTAATGGTTTTTATTTTTTTTAGTCTAAACAACAAAATATTTAAGATATACCTCGATACTAAGATTTGATATTAGCAAGGATCAAATTATTTCTATGAAGTTTATCAAGAATAGTCATTGTCTAAAATATTTTATTTGGAGGAAAAATAATTACAAAATATTTTTTCCCTTCAAACTAAAAAATTTATCAATCAAGAAAAAAATTTATAGTTTGAAACTGAAAAATAATTATCAATCAAGAAGATAATTACTTTATGGTTTTGTTGTTCTCATCTAGATTGTAATATACATATTAAAAAATCACCTAAATATGAGTTTTATATTAATATAGGCAAATATTAAAAATATTTTGGCCTTTTCTTTTTAAAATTTCACTAACAACATTGTTTTTAAAAAGATCAAAATATTCACTAAAAAGGAAAAATAAAAATATTTATAAATAATATAAATTCATATCATGGAGTTCAAGAATTAATATTATGTCAATATTTTTTTTAATAAATTTTAAATTAGATCTTAATCATCTAATTAAGATTTTCAATCCAATTATATCATTATTCAATTAATGGTTTTAGTGTTGTGACATAATAAAAACACTACAATAGTCATGATTATTTAGAATGAACTTACTCAACATGTTCATTAGATATCAATAACCATGAAAATACTAAAAACATATAGTCACTTCTATATTCTATTTTCTATCATGATATTTCCAAACATTAAAAAATATGTGATTCAACAATTAGGATGTATAGGTAAAATATGTCAACTTTTAGCATTTAAATTCAAACAAATTATTGGAGATGTAATCTTACATAATAAAAAAATTCTATATTACAAATAATTTGTACACAATTATTTTGTTAAAATTTTAATAAAGATATTTAAAGTTATCAATTCAAACATAATAAGAAAAAGTATTGTAACGTTTATAATATGACTCCACATTCCTCCTCATCATAACCATCATAAATCTAAACCAAAAAATATAAAATTTAAATTTAAATTTAAAAATAAATATATAACCAAATATGGAGACTTACTCTAATCAAAAAAAATGAAGAGCATACTTTCAATCATTTATATACTCCTTGACAAAGTTGTTTCCCTTGCATCACTTCATAATACTATAATTTTATCCAAATTCTAACATATTTAATAAAAAAATTATATATAGCTATCTTGAAATACTGCAACTACCGTATCTTGCAAGACTACTAAGTCATTTAGATATCTCATATACACAAATGATGTATAAAATAAACTATCTAACATTACTTTATTAAAACCTAGTTTAGCAAAAGGAATGTTCCTTCATAATGAAGTTTAAAATTGAAGTATATAATATATTGATATACCCATATTTATTAATTAAAACCCAAATTTTTATTTATGAGATTATTATATAATATCATGCAAGCTATTAGTATTAGTAATATATTTGAAAAAATATTTAGTTTTGAATTTAGATTATTCAAATAATCTAACACATTTTTTTATTTGATAGGATAAAAATACAGGGTTTGAAAGGCCCTGCAACTTTGTACAATGGAGAAAGCAAAAGATCAAGCAATAAAGCTCACACGAGATGCCTCGACTAGTGGCAACAAAAAAGGCAACAAATTCCACACCCAACAGGAAATGTCATCAAAAAAAAAGGATCAAGTACAAACCAAGAAACTTTTAAGAAGTTTCTACCAAACTTATCCAGGGGGCTTGACCCCTTTTTCACAGGGTCCATCTAAACAAATGGACATACAAGAAGTCTAAACATTAGCTTTTTAACCTTTCTTGTTTTTCTAAATGACTAACAAACCCTACCTTATTTTTAGGTTGAATTCCTAAGGAGGCATCCATATCTAGGGCACAGGGCCGATGTTTGTCTTCTGCTGATAGTCCTGGAGGAGAGTCTACCCTGGGAACTATAGATGTTCAGATATCTTTCAAGGAGGAAACTAGGGTTGGCCTAGTCTTCCTTGGGGAGATAAGTTCAATCAGAAGTTCAACTTCAAAATGAATTACATATTTGGATTCCTTATTTGAAGTAGAGGAAGCAGGATCTTTAGACAAAGAGGTAGAATCTTCATTGTCAAAGTCCCATTCTTCATCTGCAGTCAGCATTGAGATATTTTTGGGGATGAAGTCTTTCCACCAAGAGGAGTCCTTTTTCCTAAGGATGTTGTAGTTCTTCATCAAATGACCAGTGTTAAAATAGCTATGGCAGCAAAATGGTAGGCCTTCATAGTCAATGGCTTGAGACTAGGTGCGATCTCCAATCCTCAAGATGATTTTTTTAGGAAGATTCTTAGAAGTATCAATACTTACTAAAATCTTAGCAAAGGTAGTGAGAGAGAGTTGATCGGTATCTAGATGCATAAATAGAAAATATCCTAAAGAATCGGCATTAGCCTTCAAGGTGGATTCTATCCAAAATTGAAGTGAAAGATTGGGTAGATGAACCCAAATGGGTTTAATATGCATGGCTTCATTGAGGGGATTGAAATTGGGAGAACAAGATCTCAATAGCAAGGGGTGATGATTTAATCTCCAAGATTGATATCTGATTTCTTCCCTATCCTCCATATTATGGAAAATTATAATGAATTAGCCTTTAGCACAAGGGTAAATATTGAGTTTACCTTAGAGAATGGGTTTCCATTTCTATGAAATCCATCTATTGAGCTCTTGAAGCTTTGGCCAGCAATCCAGATATTTATAGATTAGACCCCTAATAGAAAAACACTCCTCTAATTTTAGAACCTCCCTAGTTTATTCTTCACCAAAGTATACCTTAGGGACTTTAGAGGCTAGGATAAGGGGTTTAGGATCAGTTCTAGGAGCTACACAAGAGATGGTGTCAATGAAAGATGTGGGTATGCTTCTGACCTCTATCTCCAGATCCATAGCATCCTTGTTGGGTTGGGCGTAACTTCTAGGGTTTGAGGGAAAGATATTTTTTAGAGTCTTTTTCCACATATGGGGATTATATCCAAGTTATTTTTGGTGGATATGAACAAATGGTGGCAGTGGTGGCTTGGGCTTAGAGATACCAAGCTGATCTAAGGTAGTAGATAGATTGCCCTTCACAATGGAGATGACCAAAAATCCTACAAGGATGGAAGAATATCCATTCTCCAACTATAAAGGGGGAGGGAAACCAACATTATCTGTTGACATGGCCATTAGAGCCAAAGGTATAGATCCAGTTGGGTGGGGGTTGGAGATGGCCAAACCTTTCCCCATGGAGATTATGAAACAAAGCAAGCCAATTGTCAGACCCAACAATGATGACTCTGCATCAAGAATCGAGGTTTTCTTCACAGGCAGTGACTGTGACACTAGGGGATGAAGAGGAGGAAAGTCACTCCCATTTAGTTGGGATCTGCATCAGGGGGAGGAGTCACCATTTGAAACTACTACAGGTAGGAGAATGTTGGGAGTCACCATTTTAGTCCAAATAATCCAACACATTGATGACATAGATATGAGACATTTATGTTCTAAATTTTAACTTATTAATATTTTTTAAACATCTATCAACATTTATAAACAAATTGAGTCATAACTAATATGAAAAAGCTATCGAGATCTCATTTGAAAAAAGGTATTACACATTGATATTATGCAAACAATTTTCACCCTTTAACTTCTTGAGACTACAATAGGAAATATTTAATAATATAACGATGGATTCAGATTAATGTTATAAATAAAACATTATAAAGTCCGTTTTCATGTATTAAAAAAAATTAACAATTGAATTCGAGCATTTTTATGGTTTCTTTTTTATGGAGGTCTATAGGGTTTAGGTTTATTTCAAGTCTTTATTGGTTTTTTACTTTTCAGTTTGGATTTGTTTTTTATCTTGACTATGTTGTTAGTTTTAAAAGACTTAGACCCCTTTTCTATCCATGCTAGTTCCCAATCCAGTAAAAATGTGGTGTTTGGTTCTCAATCTAGTTAAAATTGATAGTGGGAGACTTAGGTCTCTTTCTCCATGAGTTCAGGTTAGTTTTCAATCCAACTAAAACCACATGGTTTCTAAACCAATTAAAAGTGGTTATTGCTCTTTCTTTATTTTTGGTTTGTTAGGTCTGAGTCCCTCTTGGGACCTTGTTGGGTTTGTTTTTCTTTGCCTTTGCCCTATTTATTGTCTGGATTATGTTAGGATTGTGAGTTTACTTTGGTGATCTTCCTAATTTATAATTTTTAGTTTCTCTATTTTTATCTTTTTTCTATTTTTAGGAAACTAAAACCTCCTATTATATTCCGGATTGATTTCCACATCATTAATAAATGTTGGTTTGTCCCTAATCCAAACAATTGAATCCTATCATTTTTATATGACCTTTTTTAAAGATGGCATACAAACATCATTCTTATTTTATAACTTCATATCATTTCAAATATTCAAGTATCATTTCCATACAAGAAATGCTCCACATCTCACATTGTCTAAATTTTTAAACATAATATTGTGTCTAGAATGACATTTGGGAAGATATGCTATGAAATAAATATGGGTGGGAGGAAATTCAAGGAGTATTTGGATGAAATTAATAATTTTTTTAAGTAGTTTTAATTACAGAGATTTTATTCTTCTTTTGGATTAGAAATGCTATGAAATAAATATGGGTGGGAGGAAATTCAAGGAGTATTTGGATGAAATTAATAATTTTTTAAGTAGTTTTAATTACAGAAATTTTATTCCTCTTTTGGATTGGTTTGATTTGTAAGGAATCAAGAAAAAATATATTGACATTAGAAATATTTTGAATGGTTATTTTTAGATAATTGTGGATAAACGTGAGTTGGAAAGGAGGAAAATGGAGCTTGGTTTGGAGTGTGAAGACTTTTTGGATGTTTTGCTTTCTTTGTCTGAAGATAAATTTATGGAGATAAAACTTACAGGAGACCACATCATGAATGCCATTTTTGTACATACACGTCTCTTCTCTTTCTATTTTATTAATGGCATTTATGTGTTTTGAGTGTGTTTGTTGTTTTGTGGATATAATTTTTTTGTTGGTTTTATAATTTATTTGGAACCAATTGCTAAAAATTGTTTTATTATATGATCAATCATACATCAATATTAAATGATATTTTAAATGATTATTTCAATAAAAATAAATATTAAGTTACCATTTAACTCACAATAATTTTATATATATAATGAATAGTTGGTTTTTCAATTAATTTTTTTTATATAAATTAATTGTATAAAAACTAATAATATTAATTTAAAATATAATGATCACATTTTATAAAGTTTTATTTAACCATTAAATCGTGTAGATTTTTGTTTAAACTTTTTTTTTTTTTAACATTAATAGGTTTATATATAGTCTTTTATGTATTGAAGATCCATCACAATTTATGTAAATTACTTTTATTTCTTTTAATATTACATTAATAGGTTTATAGGTAACTTTTTATTGTATAGTTTTGAAGTTGAGAAGAAGTAAATAGTTTTAGTTTTCTTTTACTTAATATTTTGTTAAATTATTAACTTTAAAAAAATGAATATTTCTCAAAAAAAATTGAGATATGAATTGAAAATGATATATTTTAGAATATTTTCTAATAAAAATTATGTAGAAAGGATTTTGTTTTTGTAAAAATTAAACAGATTTTTAAAAATATATAAATATTATTTTTATTTTAAATTTTAATAAAATAAAATAATTTAAATTTAAAATATATGTTTTTTACATATTTTATTATACTATGTATACATAATAACATAAATATTTTAAAACATAATATATATCTATGTTAAAATATTAAATCAAGAAAATGCAACCAAATTTTAAATCATAATAATTATATAGGATATAATATTTAAACTTTTATTTAATTTTATTATTTTATGAACGAAAAGATAGTTACAAGTATACATCATTCTATTTAATATAGTCATATTATGTAAAAACAAAAATATTTTTTTATATATAACTGATGATTTATTTGATGTTGGTAGGATAAATTAATTGAACTAAATATTTTTATTACAAATAATTAATTTTTATTTAATTTTATAATATTTTATTATTTTATTTTTAAAAATTATTTAATATAATAAACTTTGAGAAACTGATCCCCTCATCCTAAATGTTTTTGAATAATCTGATATATATAAAAACACACCACCATTATAAATAGTATTATTAGGAAAGTCTTAAAATTTCATCTATAGATTTCTCTAATTACTTAATCAACATGTAACTTGGAAATCGGGTGAGCGCTCACACTCAAGTTTATAAAATTATGTCTTTAATAATGCATAAAAGTAGAGAACTATTATTTTTAAAAATACATAAATTTTATTGTGCCATTGTTTTGGATCATCACATATAATCTATAATACATTAGAAAATTTTGAATGGGTATTTTGAGATAATTATGGATGTATGTGAGTTGGAAAGGAGGAAAATGGACCCTGCTTTAGAGTTTAAATACTTTGTGGATGTTCTACTTTCTTTGTCTAAAGATAAATTTATGGAGATAAAACTTACACGAGACCACATCAAGAATGTTATTTTTGTACGTACACATTTTTTATCTTTATATTTTACTAATGTCATTTCTATGTTTTGAGTGTGTTGTTTTGTGGATATAAATTTTTTTGTTGATTTTACAATTTACTTGGAACCAATTCTTAAAAAATGTTTTATTATATCATCAATGATACATCAGTACTAAATGATATTTTAAATGGTTATTTTAATAAAAATAAATATTGAGTTATCATTTAACTCACAATATATATATATATATATATATATATATATATATATATATATATATATATATATATATATATATATATATATAAGTAATTGGTTTTTCAATTAATTTTTTATATATATAAATTAATTATATAAAAAATTAATAATTTTAAATTATAATATAATGATCACATTTTATAAAGTTTTGTTTAACCATAAAATCATGTAGAGTTTTGTTTAAACTTTTTTAATGTTAGATTAATAGGTTTATATGTAGTCTTTTATGTATTTATGTCTAATTTTTGAAGAGCCATCACAATTTATGTAAATTAGTTTTATTTATTTTAATATTACATTAATAGATTTATAGGCAACTTTTTATTATATAGTTTTGAAGTTGAGAAGAAATAAATAGATTTAGTTTTCTTTTAATTAATATTTTGTGAAATTCTTCTTTTTAAAAAATGAATATTTCTCTTAAAAATTTGAGATATGAATTGGAAAGGATATGCTTTAGAAGATTTTCTAATAAAAATTGTGTAGAAAGTGATTAATTTTTGTAAATATTAAATGAATTTTATTATATATATATATATATATATATATATATATATATATATATATATAATTTTAAATTATAATAAAATAATTTAAATTTAAAATATATGTTTCTACATATTTTATTATAGTATGTATACATAATAACATAAATATTTTAAAACGTAATGTATATCTATGTTAAAATATTAAATCAATAAAATGCAACCAAATTATAAATCATAATAATTATATAAGATTTAAAATTTAAAATTTTATTTAATTTTATTATTTTATGAATGAAAAGATAGTTATAAATATACATCATTCTATTTAATATAATTATGTTATGTAAAATCAAAAATATATTTTTATTTATAACTGATAATTTATTAGATGTTAGTAAAATAAATTAATTGAACTAAATACTTTTATTGCAAATAATTAATTTTTATTTAACTTCATAATATTTTATTATTTTCTTTAAAAATAAATAAATAATATGATAAACTTTAAGAAACTGATCCCCTCATCCCGAAATGTTTTTGAATAATTTGATATATATAAAAACATGCCACCATTATAAATAGTATTATTAGAAAAGTCTTAAAATTTCATCTAAAGCTTTCACTAATTACTTAATTAACATGCAACTTGGAAATTGTGTGAGTGCTCACATTCAAGTTTATAAAATTATGTTTTTACCAATGCATGAAATTAGATAACTATTCTTTTTTAAATACATAGTTTTTATTGTGCCATTGTTTTGGATCATCACATATAATATATAATCATGGTGTAGAAATGTAAATGGATAAATAAAATTAAAGTGATTCTTTCAAACATATTTTTCTTTTCCTTAATTTATTAATGAAAGAAAAGAAAGTATATATATATGGCGCTATAAATCTTTATAACTTGATTTTCTATGTTTCATATTTTATTTTTCTATCATTTATTGTAATCTATTAGACCCTTTCCAAAATATAAACACTTTGGAAAGTACAATGAGTTGGGCTATGTCATAATTATTTATAAATCCTTCTATGATGAATAAAGCTCAAGAAGAAATTAATTTTTTAGTGGGGCATTATCGTATGGTAGAGAAATCTGATTTGCCTCATCTTCACTATTTGCAATCAATGGTAAGAGAAACATTAAAATGGTATCCGCATAGTCCTATTCTACTTCCATAGCAATCCATAAAAATGGAATATTAATGGGCAATGAAAGACCAAAGAATAATTAGATACTAATAAGAGAGAAAGGATGGCGAGCGAAGGGAGACGGCGCGACGGTCTAGAGGAAGCCCCCAGGGAGGAACAACCTCAGCCTGGGGGGATTGAACAGGAGAAAGCTTTGGCCTATGTTAGTGATAGCTCAAAGCTTCAGAAGATCAATGGCTACCTGCCACGAACCCTGCAGCGCCCTGTTCTGGTTATTTCCCCGGAGACAGTCAAAGAAGAGGTAGAATATTTATCCTCCCATGCATTGATATGCAAATTTTTAGGTATCAGGATTTCTCTTTTAGCATTGGAGGCGTGGATCCATCACTCCTAGCAGATTGAAGGTGATTTTGATTTAATGTTGGCTAGGAATAGCTATTTCATGGTGAATTTTACCTCAGTTTCAGACCGTAACTAAATTTTCAAAGGGGGACCATACTTCTTTGACAGAAATGGCCTTTTCCTTAAACCCTGACATGTAGGGTTCAATTCTGCTAAAGATCTCCCGGCCTGTGTCCCAGTCTAGGTCTGATTGCCAAGACTTCCACTAGAATTCTGGAGGGAAGACATTTTGCGCCAGATAGCTACCATCCTGGGAACACCAACGGCTATTGCAAATCAAACACTGGAAAAAAAGGTTATTTCTTATGCTAGAATTTGTGTTGATATTAATTTGAATAACCCTTTTCCAGATTCAGTTGAAATGTGCATAGGTACCTCCTCTTGGATCTAGCAATTAGACTATGAGTCTATCCCATTCTGATGCCATATATGCCATGCCTATGGACATCTGCATCATCAGTTCCCTCATGCAGTTAAAGGCAAGGGAGTACCTGAGGAATGCAGGGGGCCTCGAGAGGCCAATGGTAGTATAGGGAATGACCAGCCGGGCTATAATGGACTGAATCAGAACCAGTCTGACAGGGTTTCAAAAGGGTTAAACCAGCCAACCTCCCCAAAAATAGTCCAAGGTGCAGCAGGGAGTGGAAGACCCGATATGGAAGGTTTTACCACAGTTAGGCACCGCGGGAAGGGCCGTGGATATAAGCGCTTGAATACTAATAGGCAGGGTGATTTGGGCTTCAATTACTTTGAGCCCCTGGATAGTATGAACATAGAAGATGGCATCCTTAAAGCTTATCAGGGGGAAGCTTCGGATCCAGTATTGTGACCCGTTGAGTGTGGTGAACCACAGGACATGGTGCTCTAGCCAGAATCAGAGAGGTCTTATGATCAATAAGAGGGGACCCTCACAGTCTTATCGGCCCCAGGGGATAACGATGTTAAATGGGCTGATTTGGTAAGGGATGTGGAAGCCAACAGGAAGTAAAAAGGGTCTTTACCAGCCCTTGGCCTTATGCAGAGGCCCTTCAAGAAAGCTTCGGTAACAACTTCTTCAAAAGCTGGTCGAAAGAAGGATCAGGATAAACTCAAACTCACAAGAGATTTGTTGGTGGAGTCAGGGGCGGTTAGGACCCTAAATGAGCACTTCCCCCATTCCTCCCAATGATCGTCCTCTCATGGAATGTAAGGGGTTTGAATAGCACCCCCAAGAAAAAATCTATGTCCAAAATGGTGAGAGATCATGCTCTAGATATTTTATGCATCCAGGAGACTAAATTGTCTGTGGATTCGTGATTTTTTTGTGTTCAAAAATTTTGGTTCACTAGCCAAAGCTAGTGTGTTGGAGCTCTGGGGAGCTCAGGAGGGATAGCCATGTGCTGGGACCCCAGGAAAATAACACCTCAGCATTGGTTGGTAGGTAGCTCGACCCTCTCTATGGTCACCCTCTCTAAAGGAATGGGTGAACTTATTCTAGTTACCAATGTCTACGCTCCAATCAATCCCCAAGGTCAGGTCAAACTATGGGAACACATCTAGTTTGTTAGGAGCTACCATCCATTTCTGTCGTAGATTATTACAGGAGACTTCAATGCTGTCCTCAGCCTGGAGGAGAAGAGAGGAGGTCTGGCACGATTGGGGCCTGCCACAAAAAAATTTAGGTAGAATATAGACCTCCTACACTTATCTGACATTAAGCCTATCAACGGTATCTACACTTGGAATAACTGAAGAATAGGTGATGCTGGCATTTCTGAGTGCCTTGACCGATTCCTTGTCTCATGTTTTTGGCTATCTAGATCTATTTCCCTGACTTCAAAAATTTTGGACTAGAGAAGCTCAGACCACTGGCTGATTAAGCTTTCCATAAGTCTTATTGCTGTCCCATCGAAGCCTCCATTCAAATTCCAGCTCATGTGGCTTCGAGACTCTTCACTTCATGATTTAATGCTCTAGTGGTGGAGACAGGGAGGGCCCAACTATGGTACGGCAATGTTTACCTTTGCCAAAAAACTTCAATATGTCAAGAGCAAGCTGAAATTTTGGAACATAAATTGTTTTGGTAACCTCCACCTCATGAGGAGAAAGGCGCAAGCACAGCTGGATGCAGTGACTAGATAGATTAGAGACCAAGGGATGACTCTGGAACTTAGTTTGGAATAATCTCAAGCATCCAAGGTAGTTGAGGAATGGGAGCTTCGTGAAGAAATTTTCTGGAAGCAAAAGGCCCGCATTGACTGGCTTCAGGAAGGGGACAAAAACATGGCTTTCTTCCATAAGTCAGTCCAGGCTAGGCACAACAGGAATTTCATATCTTTTCTGAAGGGCCCAGATAGATCTCACTTGACTTCAACTCAAGCTATTGCTGGAGAAGCAATTAGGTACTATTCAAAGCTTTTTACAGAAGATCGGTTGCACCCTGAGGTGGCTAAAAATGATGTGCTTTCTTGCGTTCCCCAAGTGGTCACCCCGAGCATGAATGATTCTCTAATGTGGCCTATAGATTTGGCTGAAGTACAAGGAGTGGTTTTCAGTATGAGGAGGAGTAAAGCTCCAGTCCTGATGGTTTTTTGGTGGAATTCTTCCAAGACTTCTGGGACATCATAAACCAAGATCTCTTGAATATGGTGTAGGAATCCTTTTCCAGTAAAGAAATGCTCAGGGCCTTAAATGCAACCTTCCTGGGCCTTATTCCAAAGAAAGACTAGGCAAATTAGTTGGACCTGTTTAGACCCATTGTGCTTTGCAATGTGGTCTATAAGATCATCACCAAGCTCATTGTGGAACAGCTGAAAGTCTGTCTTCCCATGGTCATTTCAGAGGAACAAGGGGGTTTCATAACTGGCAAGCAAATCCTGGATCAGGTCGCCATTGCTTCGAAAGCTATTCATTCTATGAGCACATCGCAGGAACATGCTATGTTTATCAAGCTAGATTTAGCTAAGGCCTATGATAGAACCAATTGGAGCTTCTTGCAAAAAGTCCTACTGGCTTTCGATTTCAGCCAGGCCTGGATCCGTTGGGTGTTAAGTTGTGTTACCATGCCCTCCTACTCGGTCCTCATTAATGGAGAACCCACCGAGATTTTTGGAGCTTCTCGTGGACTTTGCCAAGGGGACCCATTATCTCCTTATTTATTTTTTATTCTAGCAGAAGGTATGGGACGGCTTATCAAATATTGAGTTACTCAGAGTATGTTGCACGGATGGCAATGGAGCAATGGTGTTATCACGTCCCACCTCCAGTTTGTTGATGACACCATCCTTGCTAGGAGAGCATGGATTTGGGAAGCAGAGGTCTTTAGAGGTACCCTTGACATTTATCTAGAGGCGTTCGAGCAAAAGATCAATGAGCACAAATCCTCCATTTTTTTCTTTAACACCCCTGTGCCTATACAGCAAAGGCTTGCCACCATCCTGAGATTCCAGATTCAATCTCTTCCGGTGATCTATTTTGGGATTCCTATTACGGTGGGTAGGCAGCCAAGATTATTCTGGCAAAATGTCCTAGACAAGCTCAGACAAAAAGTCAACCACTGGACTCATAGATGGTTGTCCACTATGGGAAGGGCTACTCTCCTGCAGTCGGTGATCCAGGCTCTTCCCATTTATCAGTGCATGACTTAAGCTGCCCCTATGTACTTTATCAAGGAATTTGATGCCCTCTCCCATCAATTCCTTTGGAGTGGCAACTTGCAGAACACTAAATGGAGCCTTATTAACTAGAATATTGTCTGTCAGCCCAAGAAGGATGGAGGCCTCAGTTTGCGCTCGGCTATCCTAGCTAGCCAAGCTCTTGTGGCCAAACTGTATTGGAGGTGGTGCTCCAACCAAATGCTTCTTTGGGCACGTATCATAACTTTTAATTATTTATCGGGGGTGGAGCCTTCGGACATCCCAAGGCTTCCCCTTGAAGGTGGGGGATCCATGGTGTGGCATACCCTCAAGGTGGGATCCCAATTGGTGAAGCACATTTTATTCTATATTTTTAACAGAGGTCAGGAGGCTCTCTTCTAGAGTGATTCTTGGGATGGAGCCCCTCCACTCTTATCCTCTCATCCACATCTTCAAAGTCTGAGTGATATATTCCAGGATGTCGGTTGGAGTACTGTTGCCCACTATAAGGAGGAGGTTCAATTAGGAGCAACTACGAATCTCAGGTGGAAACTCCCCTCTGAGTGGCCACCAGGGGGATTACCAGAGGAGCGTATGGAGCTTCTTCAGATCCTAGCCTTCAGGAGATGTAGCTCATTACATGGTCATGATGTTTTAGCTTGGGGAGGTGACCCCACTAGACGCTACTCAATTTCAGCTGGTTATTTGGACCTGACTAAGCAGATTTTTGGGGAGGCAAATTTATTTTGGGCCAAGAAGATATGGAGCCCGATTACGTGGCCCAAATGCAATTTTTTCCTTGGACCTTAACTTATAATAGGTGTCTTACTTGGGACAACCTGCGCAAGCGAGGGTTTCAGGGGCCGTCTAGATGTGTTTTATGTTGCAGCAATGAGGAGACTGGGACTCACCTCTTCTTCCTTTGCTCATTTGCCAAACATATTTGGCATCTTTGGTGGAGGGCGTGGGGGTGCCCTTGCTGGCATGCATCATCACTTCCTGAGTTTTGGAGCCGCCTGGGCCATGCTCCTTCTACGAATTTGCTGTTACAGAATGATTGGCTGACAGGCCCATCCTTCATCCTATGGAATATTTGGATTGAAAGGAATAGGCATATTTTTTGGGCATCCCAGTTGGAGCCAAGTGCCATCTGGCTTAAGACTATAAATTCACTGCAAGAGACTCTAATGGCTAAGAGCAACAGGAGCGTGCACCTGAGCCCAGTCGATACCTGCATATATAGGCACATTTTTGTTGCACCCAATGTTGGTTGCGACCCTCTACCTCCCACACACCCAGCTAGTAGACATTGCCAGCAGGCGAGGCCCTTGGACAGAATTGGTCGCTAGACTCCCCCAAGTGCTAGAGTTATCAAATTTAATACTGACGGCTCGTCCCGTGGCAACTCGGGTGAAGCTGGCATTGGAGGGGTAGCCCGTGACAGTTCAGGTAATATTCAATTTTTGTTCTCTATTTATAAAGGCTGGTTCACAAATAATTTGATGGAAGCCTGGGCGATCTTGGAGGTGGTACAACATTGTTACCGTCTTGGCTGGCCTAGAATTATATGTGAGTCAGATTTGCAAGTTGTGGTTAACCTGTTAAATAGTTAGAAGTTAGATAATGCTGATTGGCAGCTGGCTGGGATGGCTCAACAGACTCTTCAGCTGTGCTCGGACTTAGAATATGTTATTTTTAAGCATATCCCCTGTGAATGGAACGGTGCTGCTGACCTTCTTGCTAAGTGGGCCTCTGAGCAAGGTCCGGGTTGGAATATCTCTGACCAAAGGATGATGCCTTTGGATTTATCTCAAAAATTGGTCCATTTGATTGACCAGGAGAAACAATTATAATTCCTTTGTCTAGTTTGATTTAATAAATTTTTACCCTTTTAGTTAAAAAAAAAGACCAAAGAATAATTGTGTTGTTGTAAACATTTGGGCTATTCGAAAAGAACCAATTGCTTGGGAAGAACCAAATTTGTTCAAGCCTAAAAGATTTTTTTAACAAAAATTAATGTCAAAGGTCAAGATTTTGAAATCATACCATTTGTCTTAGGTAAGAGAATATGCCCAGTGATTAATCTATCTTTGAGCATGATACAAATTTGGCTTGCACAATTGTTGCATTGTTTTAATTGGAGTCTTTTTGAAGGGATCATTTTGGAAATCTCAAAATTAAATGGTTATGCCATGATAAGGGCAATGCATCTTCATGTTATACCTATTCCTCGCCTACCACTACATATCCTTAAACCAAAATCCTAGTGTGGGTGTGTGTGTGAATATTATTCAACTCCCATTATGAAATCCAAATAGTATATGTCTTTTGTAATCCTTTCCACTGTAAAAAATACTTGTTACAACTCCCTTGATTTGTGTGCACTCTCTTTTTATCCAAGAACTTGCACTATCTTTCATTTCTTCTTTGGTACTGGATGTTTCCAATCTACTTCTTCATCTTCTTCCCCTTCACCATATTCTTCATGGAAATCATATAAACTTTAAATATTAAACACTGGAGAGATGTCAAAATTATGTGGTAAACTCACCTCATAAGCATTATCAATTATTTTCTTTGTAATTTTGTATGGATCAATCTTCTCATCAAACTTTTCAAGATGGTCATTTTGATGCAAACGAGATCCCAAATGGATTAACGAATCAAAAATTATAGCCTCCATAAGTTTTTACCCTACATCAAATAATTTCTTAACTAATCTATTAATAGTTTTTTTTTTTTTTTTTTTTTTTTTTTTTTTTTTTTTTTTTTTTGTCTTAACAATAAAATATTTAAGATATACTTCGATGCTAAGATTTGATATTAACAAGGATCAAATTATTTCTATGAATTTTATCAAGGTTAGTCATTATATGAAAGACTTTATTTGGAGGAAAAATAATTCCAAAAGGTTTTTTTTCTCCTTGAAACTGAATTTTTTTATCAATTAAGAAGATAATTTTTTTATGGTTTGAAACTGAAAAAATATCAATCAAGAAGATAATTTTTTTATGCTTTGAAACTGAAAAAAATCAATCAAGAAGTTAATTACTTTATGGTTGTTCCATTCTCATCTAGATTCTAATATACATATTAAAAAATCATTAAAAAAAATTTTTTTAAAACCACTTTTTCTTTTGAAATTCCATTAACAATATTGTTTTTAAAAAATATCAAAATATTCATTATAAAGTGAAAATGAAAATATTCACAAATAATATAAATTCATATCATAGAGTTCAATAATTAATATTATGTCAATACTTTTTTTTATCAATTTTAAATTAAATCTTTATCATCTAATTAATATTTTTAATCTAATTATATCATTATTCAATTCATTTATTAGAGTTTTGACACAATAAACATACTCAAACAACAGTCATTGTTATCAATCTAAATAACATTTTTACTTGTTTAAAATGAACTTACTCAACACATTCATTAGATATTAGTAACCATGAAAGTACCCAAAAAAAATTTGCATTTATATTCTATTTGCTATCATGATATTTCTAAACAGTAAAAAGTATGTGATTCAAGAATTAGAATGTGTAAGTATTAATATGTCAACTTTAGCATTTAAATTCAAACTAAAATTTTATAAGGAAGGTAATTTTACATAATAAATAATTTTTCTATTACAAGTAATTTATATTTCTAAACAGTAAAAAGTATGTGATTCAAGAATTAGAATGTGTAAGTATTAATATGTCAACTTTAGCATTTAAATTCAAACTAAAATTTTATAAGGAAGGTAATTTTACATAATAAATAATTTTTCTATTACAAGTAATTTGTACAAATTATTTTTAAAAAAAATTGATAGAGATATTTAAAATTGTCTATTCAAATATAATAAGAAAAGATATTTTAACATTTATAGTATAACTCCACATTCCTCTTCATCATAACTATGATAAATCTAAACTAATATATATATATATATATATATATATATATATATATATATATATATATATATATATATATATATATATATATATGCAAAGATGGAAACTTACTCCAATCAAATATAATGAAGAACATACTTTGAATAATTTTTCTGCTCCTTGACAAAGTTGTCTCCCATGCATCACTTGATAATAATATAGTTTTAATCAAAATTATAATATATTTAATAAAAAAGTATATATAATTATCTTGAAATGCTCCAACTACTATATATTGTAATATTACTAAGTTATTTAGATATCTCATATACATGAATGATGTATAAAATAAAATCTCTTACATGACTTTAATTTGAACCTGGTTCAACAAAAGGGTTTTCCCTTCATAATGAAGTTTAACATTTAATTATATAATATATTGATATACCCATATTTATTAATCAATACCCAAATGTTTATTTATGAAAACCTTAAATAATATTATACAAATTACCGATATTAGTAATACACTTGAAAAACTACTCAGTTTTGAATTTAGATTATTCAAATTATACAAAATAGTTCTAACATAGATATGAGACATTTATGTTCTAAATTTTATACATAGAATTCATTACCTGATAGGGTCAAACCAAACCCCTATTGACCTTCCTTTATTATCCTGATTGCTAAGGTCCACCTCGAGCCTAGTTCACAATCCCATTCCTACAACCATGGAATGGAATATCGATAGCATCTAATCAAGCATGAATCAAGTATCGATATAATTTGGATTAAAAAAAAAATTAAGTGCAACATGCATAATTAGGCATAATCATTAACTATAGTGATTAACCATACTAGTTAATTCTAATGATTAAATCATAGTAACTGAACCAAAATCCCATCTATAATAAACAACCAATAACATTATAACAGAAAGCAACATATGCATAAATTAGACAAGTGTCATCTAAAATTTGATACAACATGCTAATAGTCTTCCTAGACAAGCAATAGTAAGTTGGTATCAATTTGGGGCATAACATCCTCCCCCTCTTAAAGAGGAACTATTTCAGTGACTCATCAAATAGCCAAAGAATACATACTACTAGAAATATGTGCTACTTACTAAGTAGCATTATTTCATAGAATTTTCCAAGTCCCCAAATGTGGCAATGCCCAACATTACCTTGCTAAAATTTCAATTATGACCATTTGGACAATAATGTCTTTCCTTGTATCAAGCCAATTAGCAATTTCCTTAATTTGTCCTTTGCAACACTAGCATAGGTAAAAACTGGGTGCAGTATGCATCTCTTCTAGGATTATATTACACAAGTATCCCAATTTACTTGCAAATTCTTTAATTGCATGCATTACAAAGTCGTTGGTTACAACATAAAATTATTAAAATCAATCATAGATATACTTACCAACCAAATTTGCTCTTACTTTAGTAGATTGCATTGACAAAAGTTATTAATTTTAGTTCATCCACTCCTTAATTTAACCATTTTCAGCCACTAGCATGGTTGTGCAATTAAAATATTCTAGAAATGTAGTGTTCTAAGCTTCTAAAGTTTAACTTACCTTAATATTCTTGTCCACAAGAGTGCTACCTTCACTTTCTAAAAAGAATTATAGCCATTAGTTTGTCACATCTATGCATTAAACACTTAGTATAATTTAGAAGCTTTTGATTCAAAATAATTTAGTGTCAAAATTATATATATATATATATATATATATATATATATATAATGTCATTACATAGACCTACAAATTGAAGCCAACATTACAACAGTCCAATCCAATCGGATTGAAACCAAATTACCATTTCAAAAGTAGAATATTCAAATGAAAGTGTTATGAATTACGCATAACTTTTATGACATTTTTCACATGTCTTCCCAAAAAAAAATAACAATTCATTCAACATGGTTAATTTTCTTCCAACTTTACCACTCAAGGGTTAGTGTAGTATCCTACACCAACCACACTAAACATTAGAGAAGCCATTCTAGGCATCACATGCAACCCTAAGGCTTACAACATATTTTCCATAATTCACGAACTTGAACAATGGTTCATGGATCTCAATCCCACCATCTTTCATCAGCCATTTAAGGGCATTTACCCAAATTTTATCGCTATATCCAATATTTAAGTGGGTACCTAAGATTTCTTATCACATGGCAAGGATTTTACATTGTTCTAATTGAGCACAAGCATAAATTCTAGTCATGCTTTAAAAGAGAATATAATATTCATTCTAGAATATCATTTTTTAGATAAAACACACATTACCTTACACATGAGTACTTTCAACCCATACATGTGCACTTTCAACAAGTACAACCTTGATGAATCTACAAAAGAGTCCAGCTCATAGGACCCACAGTGCTTCACAATCGGTCATTTGAATTCTTAGATTACATCTTGTCTTAATCACTCAACCAACTGACATAGGCAACCAACAAGCATAACTAGTTACATGCCCACAATATTCAATTGTGGTTCTAAAAGCTTACCTTCACATCATCCAAGAGCGAGTAAGCCTTGAAATAACTTTGCCCATCGCTAAGCAACATATCCATGCTAATTATTTATAATCAGTTCAAAACCACTCACCATAAGAGTGTCATATCAATTCAAAATTTTGCATTTGAACCCTTATCAAAAGCCAATATTGAAAAATAGATCAAAATATTCCTATCACAAAAATTAGAATATGAATTTAGTGTTGCATTAGTATCCTTCTTATCATTCTCAAAATAAAATTAGTCAACATCATAATAATATTCTGACTAAACTAGGTTGAAAACATCAACCGTGGTAACTTTCTCCTTGCCAAATTCATGAGAAGAATCATGTTGTCAAAAGTTTTATGACTACAGCATGGGTGCCAGTGATAAGAACATTTATGCACATTCCAACATGGTTCCAAAATCAATTATTAAGCACAGCAAGTGTGAGAATACTACAATTATAGGTATTATCAAACATACTAACATACCATCATGTTCCTTCCAGTTGTCATAAAATAATGACAACATCATCAAACATCAACATCACCTGCTAAGGTATCACTAAATTTATACCTAGGCTAGGCATTGAGTATGTTGGATGCACAAGTTCTAACAAATTTTGAAAGTTATTATGGTTAACTAAATCCATCATCTGATATAAAATGCGCAGCCCTAGGGGTCTTATGCATAATGTTTCCCAAGGAAGGGTATGTTCCAATAAAGCCTATCATTCCATATACATGCATCCAAGAAGGCTACCAACAAATATTCATGTCTCATAAATTGGATGGCTTGTGATAGTCATTATAAGTAGATATCCCCCAAGCTTGTTGACTTTCCCAAACATGCTAATATTATTCACCCCATTAAGCCCTCCAAGCTTGACTCACACCCTTGGACCTCCCAATGATAGTATACCTCAACATCATATGATGGATTGCTCATGCCACCCATCAATGGACACTAAGATACATTCTTCTATGATTCTAACATCAAGCTTATATCGCTACTCTTCTCATTGCCTTGTTTTGACAAGTCAATGATTGACTAGCATTACTTGTTTAGAAACATCATAACTCTAGGAAAGGGTGGACTTAGCCAAGGCTCAAAGTAATTATCAAAAGTTTTTTAACATAATATCTATTTTCAAACAGAATTTAATTGCTTCCATCCCTTCAAAGTTATGGAACAATAGGATACTTTATTCAGCCCATAAGAGGTTGAAGCTTTTAATAGGCTCACACTTTTATTCTAAAGCGAAACATTCTTATTTTAGTTCATTACATAATAAATCACCTTGGTCCTTATCAATAGGACCCCCAATGGTCATCAATAACCACTCATGTTTACAAATTTACTGGCTCAAGATACTCCTTCATAATTGAAGATTTCCAAGTGTTTATTTACCCAAGTAAATCATATACTCTCACCCCATCTATCCCTCTAGATTTAAGCCAATTTCTTGGTCTTCCTAAGGTTATAATGTCCTAAGCATCTACTGATGACTTGCCCATACAAGTTAACAATATATAGCAAACATCATTTCCCTATTTTCCAAGGTGTAACAATTTTCACAAGTCTCTTATTGACTCACCCATACAATTCAATAGTCAACATGTGATTCTTCCCATGACATAACTCGATTTGGGAAGGGTTGACCCAACCAAGGCTACAAGTAGATATCATAGTGTTGCTGCAAAAAATTATAGATTTTTACACATTAAGAATTTCCAGTACCACAGTAATATAGAATAGATCATTGATCCATTCTATTTTAAGATAAAAGTATCTTTGGATTATTAAGTCATATCCAAATCAAATGAGACTGTACTAGCTTCATGATATAAAAACTTCACGTCCCAAAGTTTCCTAGAGTAGAAACAATGCTCTGATACCAAATGAAATAACCCCAAATAATATTCTTGAGATTGCTTATCAGAGTGAAAAATAGAATAACATGTAAGGCTAATTACACAACTCCATGATGCATAATTCATCATTTTAGTTTTGTACAACAATGTGTCAATAACCAAAAGCATGATAGATCATAAAACAATAATAGAAGAATCATCATACTAAGCTTTTGCTTATATATTAATTACAATAATTTTAGATCATCTAGAAAATGTTAGAGGATAGTTACTAAGACAATGCGACATAAGCCCTTAAAACATTATAACCTTTTCATATTTGCACAAGCAAAGATCAGTTCTAGTATTACCCCCATTAGATCATTATACCATGGTCCATAGTTCTAGAGGTCAATGCACCCATATTCTTGTACTTAGAGAATGCCATCATATAACCTATAGCTTCATCATATGGGAAGTGATTATCATTAGAATTAGATAACCACACTCCTATTTACCAACATGAATTATTTAGACTTCACCATGTAGTAATGCACACACTAAAAAATGAACATAGTATCACTAACAATCTCATCAAACAAGTAGGAACTAAACCATAAGTATCTATCATCCAGTATAAAATGAATGCCATGAGTATGATAGACCAACAAAAAAAGTGATACCACGTTGAGATTATATGAATAAATCCTTGACCTTAGGATCCTCACACCATATGGTCCCTTCTATTCCTTTACTCAAGAGTAAGTCACAATTTAACCAACCACATAAACAATAAACTATTAGTAATCAATTTTGTTATTAGACCATTAGCAATCTTAGTGAACTATCCCAGCTATGGGCTATACTTATAAATAGCTAGCTACTACATCACAACTTGATCTCACATGGTCTCAAGATGACTAAACATGCATCCCAAATAATAATTTTCCAAGCCTAATTAACACATCCAGGTTTACAACTTCTACCAAAAGTCCTGCTATATTATTTAATACCTAATGTTCCAACAATAGAGTAAGGAAACTTAATCATAATTAAAATTGTAGTAATCCATGCTTGAATTAAAAGAGGGCATGTAATATAAGCTACTATGATGATGATAACTATTGAGATTATCTAAATTGTAATTTTTGGCTCAGTATCCTCACACCATATCCCATAAAAACCATGAGCATAACACTTAATATTACCACTTCTTAATTCCCCATAATCTACGATAGCATGACCAGCTATTGGCTTCATCATAATGGAAAACTAGTTGTCATAACAAGCACTGATCACATGGAGTCTCAATTTCACAAACTGAATTCAAGCTAAGAGATTTAAAACAATAAAACCATACTACATAATTAATAATACTTATCAAAGGTTAAGCACACTTTTAACTCCATACAGGCAAGCAAGATATCCAAGTAAGAATTCAGCTCAAAGAGTATTAAGTATGTAAGAAGCTTCCTACCATGGACAACTTTGAGCTCATTTCACTTTGTTCAGTCTGCTGCCATATTAGAGGCCGATTATGTATGGTCTGATGTTTACCAACATGCTTCCAATCACATACATTATTCATTAAGATTTAATGAACTCAAGGTATTTAACATTAGCATGACAAGTGGCCCAAATCATTGATTGGTAAAACTCAATGCTCATATGCCAAAAACACAACGAATGCCTTTGGTTTCCTATGCCGCAATGTGAACCTTCATTTCTATGGCTATCGTGGCATTTGGAATGGGTGCGAAACATTTCTTCTATGGCTATCGTGGCATTTGGAATGGGTGCGAAACAATGTTTCTCTCCGGTTTGCAAGCCATTTCAAATCATTTTTAAGTTTAAAGGATATGTTTTTAGGAATCTTTGGTTTGGATTCAGCCCTTTTTGTGCAGTGTCTTTGGGAAAGTTTCGAACACACTGCGATTTTTTTTGGAAAGTTTCCCAGTGGTGAATATTATTATTATGTCTTTGCTGGAATTATGCAGCTAAAATACACTAGCATACATGGATGTAATATTTATTATGCATTAGTTTACTAACTAGTTTGATGGTAATATTTTTTTACTATTTATATATTTATGTTTGTTTTATATTTAATTATATATATATATATATATATATATATATAATTTTATTTTAATAAATGAATAATAAAATTAAAATTTAAGGAAAAAATTAATTTAGTTTAAAAAGTTGAAGGAATATTACATACATGATTTTTAAATTAAATATTTTATTAATATTAATTTTTTTGTTGAGTTTTTTAATTTATTTTTAAAAAATTAAAATTTTATGTATCTTCATTATTATAAATAATGTTATTGCTGTATATTTTTATACAATTATATATATGAAAAGTAGGAAACATTTTATATATAAATATAAATGAGAAAAATAGGAAAAATGTGTGTGTGTGTACACGTTTCTTACTTGCAATCTTTGTATAATCGTTTCTCGTTACATTTTCGTTGCTGTTGCGATTTCCTATTTCTTGTTTCTGATCACATAGACTCAATGTGGTATTCGATATACAATGCAATATATTACAACAATGATTCAAAGAAGACTTAATAAATGAACTTCTGACCCTATCATGTCTTGTGTTAGATGTCAAAAGAATAGATCCAAATCCCAATGAATATATAAGAAAGTTAAAATACGATTATATCCATTACCACCACATACCATTTCAATTACCATTCTATACGAAATAGGAACGACAATATTAATTCTTTATCAACAAGTTCCATATTATCAACAAACACAAGTAATGGTAAACATCATCATCTCTACATTAAGGCAACAAGATAACCATAATCGATTGCCATTGATTTAGCAATAAGGTAAGATTTCAATTTGGTTCTTCATTATTAAAAACAGTTCCAAATAGTTGTTTGGCAAGAACTATTGTTATCAAGAACAAAGACCGGGGTGATTTTTAAACAACCACTACATGGTTGTACACACATATATATTTTTTTGCCAAACAACACATTAGAATATTAGATAACGAGCTATAGATGACAAATTCACTACCCATAACCAACCAGAATTGGATGACTTTGGAACATGTTTGCCTAATGATTAAATGTTCTAAGAAGTTAATAGATAATACAAGACTTCCAAGTCAACTTGAAGGCTAAAAGCAACCTTTTTGCAACTGCTGTTCCAAACCTCATCTAGTGGGCTTATATATAAAAGCCATTAGAAGGAAATGAAACTGTTGAACATTACTATTTAATTCCACATTTGGCGTTCGTTTATACCGAATAATTAAGCATCCAAGAATAACACTGACATTGCATTTCCAGCCAACAACAATAAACATACCAGGTATGCAATATAACATAGAAGCAAAGGTAACCATGCTTTTTATACCAACATTGCATGGTTTCAGCACCAGATAAAAGCATGGTAACAGTTTTATGACTGAACGCAAATATCAAACCAAGTTTCTAAACCATTCTAGATACAAAATACATAATATTAACACAACAGGTTGAATTACATCAATGTGAACTGTTAAAACAACTTAAAAACATCAGAAAGTAATCCATATACCAGAGGTAATGAGAGCAATCCAGCTGCAAGCACTAAGATCTAAGAAAAGGAAGATGGAGCATGCCACCACAAGAAGCCAACCCACAGGTCTAGTCTAATGAGCCCAACCATCACGCAGCCCTAACCGCCCCAACCATCAGGTAGATGGTGGCGTCGGGCAGTCGGGTTTTATAAAAGTTCAGAAGAGCATGCAGGAGAAGATTAGCAACCGGCCAACGGGTAACAATCAAGCAGCAAAACTAAAACCCACAACACCACCAACACCAATGGGCAACAGCCACAATGCAATCAACAAACCACTTACTTCCAAAAGCATTCACATCAAAGCATGATCAAGTTCCGAGCAACAGGCAGGGAATACTCACAAGATCAAAATCTTAAATACCAAAGAAGATCAGATAGACCTGATCCATTAACCATTCCCACATACGGGGGAATGTCACATGGGCTAACAGGATTTACTCAGCACAGCCAGATCAATAGGCAAACATTGACAATAAATTAAGGAAACAAGGAATACGCAGTACAAGCATAAAATAGTCATGCACAACCGCTAATGGGATATATGGATTATTAAAAAGGTGATTCCCAAATCAGATAAACAATTACATGAGTCCACCAGCATTAACATGTCACCAAGGAGTTAAACAGCCTGACATTGCAAGCAAAGCAAAGGAGATTATGTGGACAGTATAAATACCTAGCTGAACACCAAGACGTATAAAGAACAGAGGTTTTTAAAAGGGAGATCAATTCGTAGTGGCATGCGGTTTCGAACTCTACTCAACCCGAATAAGCCAATCAGAAGTTCAAGTTATACCAGTTCAAGGAAAGGTCAATTTAAATGACGCTAACAGGTTACAATAAAAAGGCCAGATCTACAGTTATGGCCAGAATCATTGCTCCCTGTGACTTAAATCACCCACTAAGGGTTTCGAGAAATAAAGATATCCAATTTACAGGATTAAAAAGGAAAAGACCAGGCTAAGTTTAAAAGGTAGCAATCCCTTGTTAAAATCAGGTGTGCATCATCAAAATGAATTTACATCTCCCTGCTACGTCCTTTCCCCCAGCTCGACTCTCCATTTCCTTCACGTCTTCTTGCTTTTTCTGCCCACGTCTTATTCCAGCACAACGTCCTCTCTTCCCCTTCCATTCTCCTGCGTTCTCTCTACTCCTCACTGCGTCTTCTATCCCCTCCTCACTACTACGTCCCCCTCCATTCTTTCTATGCAGTCCTCCTTCCTCTTTCCTTGATACCGTTGACCTTCTCCTGCCAACACCCTCCTCAGAACTCTTTTCCTTTCTGCTGCGAGGTTACCTGCAGCTCCGCCCAGCTCTCTCTCCATCTACGCCGACTGTCATCCCGTCTGCACCACCCCCATGCTTTCCTCCCTTCGTCCTGCCATGCGTGCACCACCCTCGACTCCTTGCCCCACACTCGAACTCACACGTCGTCCTCTCCCTCTCTTCCCCGACCAGGCCACCTGATTTTCCTCCAGCCCATATTCTCCTCCTCCCCAAAATCTGCTGAATGCCTTAGTTATTATGGCCAAAACTATAAACATTTGCCAGCTCGCCCAACAAGCATAATTAATAAAACAAGGTGGCGGACCAGATTTTAAAATATGAGGATGACAAAATATAATATTTAATTCTAAAATGCCTTTGAGATGCACTTTCATATTCTAAGCCCCCACGCAAATCACACACCAACCATTAATATTAAAAGAACACAAATTAATCCCCACAAGAATATATATATGAGGTGAATAACATTACTTTTGCATGCCATAGTCCACATCATCATTCATGATTTCAAACCATCATTCGAGCCATTAAAACTACCTTGAAGGTATAGAGAGAGCGTGAAATTCAAGACGGAAATAACTATGGTGGTATAGACCTGAAAAAAGATTGGCGAAGAGGATAGCAAAGAGTATGACGACAAAATGACAATATCAATGACCAACACAAAAAGAGACAAGGACTACACTCAAGGACAACCAGACAAGCAATGAAAACTGACTGGTGACTCTATAAATCTCACACATAGCATTTATTACCTAACATGGTCCAACCAAATGCATGTCGACCTTCCTTTATTATCCTGGTTGTTGAAGTCCACCTCAAGCCTAGCTCATAATCCCATTCCTATAACCATGGAATGGAGTATCAACAACATCTGATCAAGCATGAATCATCAAATATCGATATAATTTGGATAAAATAGAATTTTAAGAGCAACATGCATAATTAGGCTAATCATTAACTGTAATGATTAACCATACCAGTTACTCATAACGATTAAATCATAGTAACTGAACTAGAATCCCATCTGTAATAAATAGCTAATAACATGATAATAGAAAGCAACATATGCATAAATTAGATAAGTGTCATCCAAAATTTTATACAACATGTTAATAGTCCCTTTGGACAAGCAACCATAAGGTGGTATCAAGTTGGGGCATAACATCCTCCCCCTCTTAAAGAGGAACCATCCCGGTGACTCGTCAAATAGCCAGGGAGTACATCAGAGAAGCCATTCCAGGCATCACATGCAACCCCAAGGGTTACAGCATGTTTCCCATAACTCATGAGATCGCACGATGGTTCATGGATCCTAATCCCATCATGTTTCATCATCCATCTGAGGGTGTTTACCCAACTTTTATTGCTTTATCCAAGAGTTAAGTGGGTACCTAGGATTTCTTATCATCTAGCCAAGATTTTACACTACTCTAACTAAGCACAAGCACACATTCTAGTCATGCTTTTAAAAAGAATAGAATATTCATTCTAGAATATCATTTTTTAGGTAAAACACACATTACCTTGCACATAGTTACTTCCAACCCATATGTGTACACTTTCAACAAGTGCAACCTTGTAGATTTTGAAAAAGAGTCTGGCTCATAGGACCCATAGTGCTTCACAAACAGTCATTTGAATTCTTGGATTACATCTTGGCTCTAATCACCCAACCAACTAACATAGGTAGCCAACAAGAATAACCAACTACATGCCCACAGTAGTCAATCGCAGTTCCAAAAGCTTACCTTCATGCCATCCAAGAGCAAGTTAGACTTGGAACAACTTTTCCCATCACTGAGTAACATATCCATGCTAATTATTTTTAATCGTCTCAAAACCACTCATAACAAGAGCATCATATCACCTCAAAATTTTGCATTTGAGCCCTTATCAGAAGCCAATCTTGAACAACATATCAAAATATTCCTATCACAAAAAATGGAATATTAATTCAGTGTTGCATTGGCACCCTTCTTATCATTCTCAAAATAAAATCAGACAACATCATAACAATGTTCTAACTAAACCAGGTTGAAAACATCAACCATGGCAACTTTCTTCTTGACAAATTCATGACAAGAATCATGTTGTCAAAAAATTTATGACTGCAGCATGGTTGCCAATGATAATAACATTTACGCACATTCCAACATGGTTCTAGAATCAATTATTGAGCACAACAGGTGTGAGAATACCACAATCATGAGTATTGTCAAACCTACTAACATACCATCATATTCCTTCCAGTTGTCATAAAATAATGACAACATCATAAAGCCTCAACATCACCTGCTAAGGTATCACTAAAAATTTTCCTACACCAGGCAGTGAGAATGTTAGATGCACAAGTTCCAACAAATTTTGAAATTTATGATGGTTAACCAAATCCATCATCTGATACAACATGCTCAGTGCTATGGGTCTCATGCATAGCATTTTCCAAGGAATGGTATATTCCAATAAAGCCTATCATTCCATATCCATGCATCTAAGAAGGTTACCAACAAATATTCATGTCTCATGGATTAGATAGCTTGTGATACTCGTTATAAAAAGAGATCTCCCAAGCTTGCTGACTTTCCCAAACATGCCAATATTATTCAGCCCATTAGGCACTCCAAGCTCGAGTCATACCCTTGGACCTCCCAATGTTAGTATACCTCAGTGTCATATGATGGCTCACTCATGCAACTCATCAATGGATAGTAAGATATGTTTTTCTCTGATTCCAATAGCAAGCTTCTATCACTATTCTTCTCATTGACTTGTTTTGACAAGTCAATGATTGACTAGCAATGCTTGTTTAGGTGCAACATAACTCTGGGAAAGGGTAGACTTAGCCAAGGCTCAGGGTAATTAACAAAAGTTTTTTAACACTATGTATTTTCAAACAGAATTTGATTTCTTCTAATCCTTCAAAGTTACGTAATAATAGGCTACTTTGTTCAACCCATAAGAGGTTGAAGCTTTTAATAGGCTCATACCTTTTTTCTAAATTGAAACATTCTTATTTCAGTTTGTTGCATAATAAATCACCTTAGTCCTTATCAATAGAATCCCTAATCACATTTATTTATTTCAATGGATGCAAGAATTTCTAGCACCTCAATAATATAGAATAGATCACTGTTCCACAAGCCATATCCAGATCAAATGAGACTATACTAGTTTCATGATAGAAAAACTTCATATCTCAAAGTTCCCTAGAGCAAAAACACCACTCTGATACCAAATGAAACAACCCCAAAAAAACTTCTTGGGATTGCTTATCAGAGTGAAAAATGAAATAGCATGTAATGCCTGTTATATAACTTCATGATGCATAATTCATCAATTTAGTTCTACACAACAATATACAAACAACCAGAATAATGATAGGTCATAAAATAAGAATATAAGAATCATCATACTAAGCTTTTGCTTATACAATCTTTATAATAATTTTAGATCAGCTAGAAGATGTTACAGGACTACCACTAAGACAATGTAACATAATCCCTTAAAATATTATAACCTTTTTATACTCGCACAAGTGAAGCCCAGTTTTGGTACAACCCTTATAGATCATTGTACAATGATCTATAGTTCTAGATTTTATTTCACCCATATTTTTTTGTTTAGCAAATGCCATCATATAACCTATAGCTCCATCATATGGGAAGTGATTATCATTGGAATTAGATAACCACATTCCTATTTAATAACATGAATTATTTAGACTTCACCATGCAGTAATGCACACACTAAAAAATGAACATAGTATCACTAACAATCTCATCAAACAAGTAGGAACTAAACCATAAGGATCTATCATCTAGTATAAAATGAATGCCACGAGTATGATAGACCACCAAAAAGAGTGCTACCAGGTTGGGATTATATGAATAAATCCCCGACCTTAGGATCCTCACACTATATGGTCCCTTCCATTCATTTATTCAAGAGTAAGTCACAATTTAACCAACTACATAAACAATAACTTATTATAAATAAATTTTGTTATTAGACCATTAGTGGTCTTTGTGAACTAGGCCAGCTATGGGCTATACTTATGAATAGCCAGCTACCACATCACATCTTGATCTCACATGGTCTCAAAATGACTGAACATGCATCCCAAATAGTAATTTTCCAAGCCTGATTAACACATTCAAGTTTGCAACTTCCATCAAAAGTCTGATTATATTATTAAATACCTAATGTTCCAACAATAGAGTGAGGAAACTTAATCACAATTAAACTTGTAGTAATCCATGTTTTAATTAAAAGAGGATAACATGTAATATAAGCTACTATGATGATGATAATTGTTGAGATTATCTAAATTGTAATCTCTAGCTTAGTATCCTTGCACTATATCCCATAGCAACCATGAGCAACATTACCACTTCTTGATTCCCCATAATCTACACTAGCATGACCAACTATGGGCTTCATCATAATGGGAAGCCAACTGTCATAATAGGTACTGGTCACATGGAGTCTCAATTTCACAAACTAAAGTCAAGCTAAGAGATTTAAAATAATAAAACCAAACCACATAATTAATAATGCTTATCAAAGGTTAAGCCCACTTTTAACTCCATACAAGTAACCAAGATAGCCATGTAAGAATTCAACTCAAAGAGTATTAAACATGTAAAAATTCCTACCATGGACAACTTTGATCTCATTTCATTTTGTTTAACATGTTGCCATAATAGAGGTTGATAATGCATGGTCTTATGTTTACCAACATGCTTCCAATCACATACATTATTCATTAAGATTTAATGTACTCAATCTATTTTAGAAAGTGCTGGAAAAGAATCTAATGGAGTTGCATTATTTTATGGTAATGTGCGATTGTAATGTGGGACAGTTGTGATGTGGACCATCGCTTGTGTCACGTGTATGCTCATAATTTTTTAGTAAGACCTAGATGCCTGATTCCACCATCTAGTTGATGGTTAGGGTGGTCAGGGCCACCAATGGATGGGCTCATAACACTAGACCTTTGGGTCTTGACATCATATAGATCAATTACTCATCTTCTTTTGAATTGGATATCCATGCTTGCAGTTTGTTGTTCAATATATTGTATACTTACAGATGTTTTAGTGTTTCCCTCAATAATTCTCATTGATTCAAATAGTTTTTTTTTAATGCTTGAATCTTATATCCTAGATTGTGGGGTAATAACTATACCATGTTATGTGCTCTGGATTTGATTTGCATGTATGGTGATGCATACTACCATATAGTGTATCATCACGATACACAAGTATCAAATAATGGTTGCCTCTACACTTGTCTTACTTTATATAATTTTGATTTATCATTCTAGTTGTATGGTTATTCTTGTAATTACATCTGAAATCTATGTTGGTACTAGAAGTTGTGTTGGTATTATATTGGTAATGAATGCTTGATGAATCTGGATAAGAACAGTAGTGCTATGTTGGGTTCTAATCACTCATGATTTCTATTTTTGAGATGATGTATCCTCTCATTTCTCCAAGCAAAGTATATTTATATTTGATTTACCAACCCAACAATATATGAAAGCTTATTTTTATACTTAGAAGCTTTTGTTATATATATTTAAAAATTCCATGATGAATGTTTAATCATGTTTAATAAAACTAAAATTATTAGTGTTTGATTACCAACAACTTATGAGGGTATTATAATTATGTTAATACAAATGAAAGGTTGTATACAACCAAGTATCATGTTGTCATAATTATTATTTTATCTTATTTGGTTTAAACTCTAGCCTATAAAGTTGTACCTTATTGATTATCATCTTCATTATGATCCATTTGTTGCTAATGATTTCCTCTCTACTTTATGTTTGCATTAGGCCGTAGTGGATATTAGTTTTGGTATTGAGGCTAGTATGGATCATTAAATGTTTCAGTTGCAATACTATGGATCATTAAATGTTTTAGCTGCAATACTATGTGCATTTTTATTACTAAAAGCAATGAAATGAAAATAATCAATTGGTACCAAAGTATTGTAAATACATATATAGATTAGCTTGTCTTAACCAAGCTTGACCCAATCTAATCCATATTGAAAAATAGTACAATTGTATAACTATGTTAGAATCACTTTTGGCATTCACTAAAATATTGGTGGTTGTTTCCTCTTATTGCAATTTTAATTTTGGGCTCAATTTATAGCATGAATCAATCAATAGTAGATAGTCAATTTATGTACACAATGATTATTTAATATGATCTAACCAGAATGGGAAGATATTAGTGTTATTTTGATTTAGTACTTATGAGGACCCCTTGGATTATGATGTTTGTTGTGTCTAAATAGAATTGGTAAAGTTGCCTACAAGTGTATTCTTTTTAAACGATTGCCTAGTTGGTTTTAAACCCTTATAATGGTTATTAAAACACTTTGTGTGAGTCGGTCTTGTACACTAGATAGAAGGTGACCTCCTTAATGTTAATGGTTTCACTTTTGTGTGCATCATATTGCATATTGCAATGAAATGTAGACTTTTGATTTGTGAGAATGTGCTAGGATACAGGTTTAGTTCAATGAAAGTAATGAATTGTCTATAGATTGCATTTCATTAGAAAATTTATGTATATGTTGGCAAATTCATTTTGACACTTTGTGTATATACTGTAAGGTATCAAATTATGAATAGATCTGCATATATGTGTGTGTTAGAGTGGTTTCGCCATGACTTGATTAAATGATATCTTATGCCTTGGTTATATAATTACATCTAGGCCTATCTATTATAGACATATTCATATTAACGTTATTTTCTATAGCATTAGTTTATTAAATCATAAGGTGAAAGTTATTATGTTGCCCCTCCTCCTTATTGGCTTTATCAATAAGGTGCTCAAGATAGTCATTTTTGATATCGTGAACTTATTTTTTTATTTATTGGTACATTTACTGCTAAAGCATTTAAGTGAAGAAGGTCAATTTTATTTGGGTATTGGCTATGTCAAGCTAATTTAAACAATGGTGGAAATGAATTTAATATGGCTGCATTTGTTATGGTAATGTGGGATTGTCATTAAAAAGGAAATATGGCAGTTGTACATGTTTTGCATATTACCTAGTGATTAAGGCCTAAAGTGAGAATCTATCATTGACTACCAATCCATATTAATAAGATTTATAATGAAACTGTACTCCATTTTTGTAATTAAAGTATGAAGGCTTTTATGCAATGAGTAAACTAATATATGTTTTCCTATTGACTCGTTATTACACAAAATTATTTAAGACTAGTGGTGTAGTCAGACTGATTTTTGGTAATGGTAAAGTTACCAATAGTAATCCCTTGATATATAATTCTCTCTCTCTTAGCTTATGGTATTATTGTTATTATCCAAAAGCTAAGCATGCCCTAAACTCCTTGGAAGAGGTGCATGGTGCCATGATGAAAAAGTTTGACATTCAATTTATGGAATCTCGATAAGTAGCACTATTGAGTTGCTCAATCTACCATTGGTTACATTGGTAATCAGTTTGGTATTTCATGTTGGTTGGTCAATTTTTATGGAGTTCCAATTCATATGGATGTAAATGAGGACCTTCATAGAATAACGCTTCTAACTGGAAATTTAATAACTTGAGGGTTGATGTTTTATCTTGAATAATCTATTGTTATTTCCATTATACCATGCTTGGGTTTAACACTAAATTAAATTCTAGGGTTATTTTCTCTAGTACTCCTTGATGTTACATATGCAATAGCGTTAGGCATGCTAGGTAGTAGCTATTATCTTCAACTCTCAAACAAAACTCTATTATACATCTGAGATGTGTAAGTAAGGTGAAATGATCACTAAATGGTCTTATTGGTGGGAGATACCAATACTCGTATAGAGCTTGGAGTCTATTGATGTGCTCATTTACATTGATAGGCCCCAAACTATGTACTCCTTATTGAAGATGTGATCCCATATAGAACTATTTAATGGTGACTTAATCCTAGTTAAATATCTACTACCAATTAATAAAGTGTTGGTTGTGAGCACCCTAGTGTGAAATCCATTAATATGTTGTCTCACATCATCATGTTGTGTTTGGGTCCTACACACAGTATTGTTTTGTACTCTAGAAAGAAGTAATTTTCAAAAAAAATTGGGTTTGTTTCATATGCTTTGTTTTATTTTTGAATGACTATAGTGATCTTTTATATTTTCACTAATCTAGTTGTTTTTTATGATCAATTTGATTTGTTAGAGTGATTTCATTAATTTTTGTGATTGTATGTAGCTTATCTTGTATGATGTAATTGCTTGGTTGAATGAGTGAATTTGCATATGTTTTTCCTTACTTTACTATCCTATTGGGTATGGTTGTGTAGTATAACATTATGATATTATGTATGCATTACTGTAATAAGTACAGATAGATTCCATTTTAGTTATTTGATCTATAAGATTAAAGTAATAATAATTAAAGGTTATTATTGTAATATATGTATATCCTAAGGTCAATAGCATTGTTTGAAAATGTCTTTGTATTTGATTAAATGTTGATCAAAGGTTTAAAATTTATAATGCATTAGACATTGATTATATTAATTAAATGATTAAGGGAAATCATTTTGTTTGCAAAGTGTTGTTATGGGTGGCTTGGTAACATTAAACAATAGTATTTGAAATACATATTAACATTGCCCATGTTATATAGTCATTATTTTATTAGTCAATAGCTGACTTTGCATGGAAAGATAATATTGACTAAATCAATAGTTATTTCATGTAATAAACATAGGTTATTATGGTCATTGTTTATTTGGTTTAGTTGGTTAGTTTTGTGAAGTTGATAAGGTAATTATGTTAAGTCAATATCATGCATATTTTATAAGATTATAAAATGATTCTTTTATGGATTATTTTGGAAGTCTTGATATGATTAGGGTTTACAATCACCTATTGACATTGGGTTAACCATAATTTTGTAAAAATCATCGAGAATCGTTTTGGATTACATGGTGGCAGACTATAGAGTTTTGTTAAGCTATTTTGGCATGCAAATATTTTTTATCAGTAGGGTATGTTGTTAATGGAGGAGAAGGTGTTAGAGAGTAAGTTAATGGAGAAGGATAAAAATAAAAGCGTGAGGGTTGTGAGGATAAATGACATATGACATGGCACATGGAATACTGAGAGTAGGAGATAGAAGGAAAAGAAGGGGTGAATGAGTTAAAGAAGAAGGAATATAGTCGGTTTCCATAGCATTTATATATTGATAGGTTGATTTTGTAATTAAATTTTTGTATGTTAAATGTTTAATAGGTTCTTGAATTGATATGGTTATTGGGTTTCCATTGTTTGAAACATTGTATAAACGTGTTGTATGTAGAGCCCTGTGGAAGGCTCGATCTTCACAGAACACTACATCCAACCTAGGGTAATCTGAGGGGATTGGGTAGAGCCTGAAAAATTATCATGGATGTTTTAAGATATTAATAAGATCTATACTAAACTCCTCTTTCAATTTGAAAATCATTGTTTAATCATGGAAGATTATTCTTTATGGGTGTCTATGATCTGGCTCGAGCTAGTTGTTTCGAACCCATTTGATATATATTCACTAAGGTATTCAGCAATATGGATTGTAACTTTAGATTGTATGAGGGCTTGATTGTGTAAACCTATTTGAATTTTTGGGTATAAAAATATGGGTTCTTCATACAAAATGAACTATTTAATACACACACTCATATATATGTATGTATGTATTGAGATTGAACCAATATTATATTATATTATATATATATATATATATATATATATATATATATATATATATAGACACACACACACACTAGTATTTTGGAAATATAGAGATTTTGAGGGAAAATTTGTATGGGTTAAATTGTACTCATTGTAGGAGGCTTGTATGGATGAACTCGATGTGTTGGGTTTGAATAGAAATCTATTGATTCATATTTCAAATGAATTCACACATTTTAAATTAGGATAATTTGTAGTTATGTATGACTTTGTATAGAGACCCTTAACATACATAATTATTCTTATTTGGCTTTTGGTAATAATCCAATTTAAGCCATAACATATACACCTAGGAGTGGGTAGATGAATGAACGAACTATTTTTTATGAACTTGGCTCTATATAAAAGATATATATGCAAAGGTTAAATACAGATATGGAAGAGTTATGATTTCAGTTGAATTTATAATATTTGAAATACACAATTATTTAGCTTGATTGTGTAGTATGATTACATACTTGGATTAGACTTTGATTTGATTGTGAGTTTGCACAATTGGTAACATGACTGTGTATGCATTTTTATGTTATTGTGCATGAAGAGGTTTAGATGATAAAATTTGTGTTGTGATAACAGTAGACCCATATTGGGCATAGTCAATTGAGTATGTGTTTCATCATATGTATTTAATCTAAATGTTAATTTGAATCAATGAATTTTATAAATTTGATTAAATAGATTTGGTGGATGAATGATTGGTTGTGTATAATTGTCAAAATTATATGTGTTTTAATTAACAAGCACAATGGGACTTATCTAGTTTATAAAAAGGTTATGGAGCCTTTGTTTGTTAGCTAGATGTATACTTAATGTATACAGTATACTCTAAGACTTATGAGACTGGATGTCATATTAAGAGTATACCGTATAAAATGAAGTATTTATATTTTATAAATTTGTACTTGTGAATTCTAAAAATATACATATAAATGGTATAAGTTAAATATTGATTGACTGTGTATATTTGGAAATATTTATACCACACACACACACATACATATACAGTTGTGTTATGTTAAAAAGTGTGAAAGTGGGTACTTGCATATATCCTAATGTTGATTAAAGCATTAAAATAATGTATTTAAGAGTTTAAATATGGAGCATATTATTATGTTTGGAATGGATTTTGTTTTATATGTGTAATATGAACAAATAATTGTGTTATAATGATTATTTTAGGGATGAAATAACATTAGAAGCTACTTTGTGGTTTAGGTAACTGGCAATTTTGATATGAACATACCCATATGGTATGTTGAGGAATTTTTTTATTATGTTTATTATTTGTAATAAACTAGATGTTATGGATTCATTCCATTTCATTTGATGTACTTTATGAATGTATGTGATATTTTTGTACTTAGAATAATTTTTATTAGCTAAAAAGAAACATATTAAATGAATCTATTTGTTTTTATATTATTATATATTTTTACCAAATCTTGCATCCATGACCCTAAATAAGTAGTGGATAAATTCCACTGGCTTAATAATCACCATTAATGTAAGATGAGGTGTAATCCAATTGAGTGGTGTGTATGAATTTGATTGATCTTTGAGATCATTTATTATTGAAAACTTTGGCCAAAGTAATGTTTTGATTAAACATTATCATTTCATAAGTTGATATAGTTTTCATATTTATGCGATATTATATTAGAATAGATTTATTTATGGTACACATTATGTATTATATAAATTTAATACATAGGTTTTGGTTTGTTACTCTGGATTCTCACACCATCATTATCTACCCATCCATGAAGGGAGAGCCATCCCCTTGTTTGGGAGATAGTGTGGGGGACATATGGTGTGTGGTTAGTGTGGAAAATCACTCGAATGATGTTCTACCTGCCAGTTGGATTACTATACTACAAACTACACTTGAGATTATAGATTAATACTTGAGTCATGGAGACTCTTGACTCGTGGAGACTTGTGCTCTGTAGAGTTTTATATCATGTTTTATCATTTGAGATATTATTATGTATTGTTAAAAAATCTAACATTTATACATTATAATTATACAATAGTGATTGTAATATTGTATCAATCGTGACTAAAATTATACTATCTCATATATGATTAGATGTAATACTTATTATTGTTTAATTTTGTTGATGATTGCTATATTTATTCATGGTGATCCTTAGCTAAGTGGATTAACTATAAACATATTGGTTAACTAAATGAATGTAGTTAGTTAAAGATCACTAATTATATTTCTTGTGGTGAAATCTGTATGTTGAATATGTGTAATCAATTTATCAAAAAAATTATTATATTCTAATAAAACCTAATGGGGTTATTACATTTAGACTAGGACTCAACATTTGCAAAACTTATCAACATTATTATGTCATACAATTTTTTGGTTACATATTGTACATGGTTAATGATTTCCTTTGGGGATAAATAGTGTTCCTCACTTGAGACTTCTAAATAGTTTCATCATAGCTTCTAAACATTTATTTTATTATTCCCCTTGTGGCATCCAAAAAACTGTGGGGTTATTTCTTGTACTAGTCAAAGTCAGAGGTTTTAGTTTTACTTCTTTTTGTTATAGATAATATGTCTTCTCTCTACTCCAACTCAACCTTTTCCCCTTCTGCCATGATTGATTTCATCTTTACCTTTCTTAAGGTGTTTATTTCCCTATCAAAATGGAATTTGACCATTGGTTGCTCTAAAATAAAAAATCGTACCTCCTTGATTATTATTATTATAACCTTTTAACCCATGAAGGGACATTCAATTCAATTGGATTCTCTATTTTCTCTATTTTTGTAGTAGTAGAAGGTGGATGCACAAAGTTGGGGGACCAAAAAGGTGACACCAAGGGGGAAAGTTATTTTTTTTCTAAAGGGTATACACCCTTTTTTGAATTAGGCATGGCACCAAGCCAAAAGGTTGCATGCCCTTTAAAGTCCCACAAATGGATTACACACTTTGTGGGCCTATAAAAGGCGTACGCCATTTATTTTTTTCAATATTTTTAACCTCTTCCTCCCAGCTAAAATATGCATTTTTTGTTACCTTGAAGGAGCGAGCTTGCATTTTAAGGAGGACATGTGTGCTTTGGTTTGCATCCCTCCAACATAATTTCATATTTTTATTATCGTCTAAGGTATGTTGATTATTAAATTTCAATTTTGATGTTTCAATTTATATGTTTTATGCATAGGGTTTTGAAATTAAATTTGCATTGAATTCTCTTATATTGTCTAAAAATCTTGTATTTTTATAAATCTAGATACAAAAATTAATGGACACATTTTTTGAGGAAAATGTGGAGCAAAACCATGATAAAAACTTTAAAAAGTTTGACTTCTCAGAAGAAGAAGCTAAATTATCTAAGTAATAAAATCCAAATCGTGAATAATTATAAATTATTATCAATGGTTTAAATCAATTCTCAACTTATAGTGAACGTAATTCACTTATAAGTACTTTGGAGGCCATTTTAAATGAAGTGATAAATGTCACATCATGACAATCATATGATAACATTAAACAATATTAATCTAATAAACTATCATATGAGAACATTCATAAAATAATAAACTCAAAAAAATCATTAAATCATAATTTTAGACCCTCAGAGGATCATGTACGGCCTCTGAAAATATTCAAAACATTGCTAGGTTGATAAAATGACCTAGGACAACAGCAATTTTTTTTATACGGTCATTTTGGCACATGGAAGAGCTCAAACAGAGTTACAAGTCAAAAGTTATGGCCTTTGAAAGGTTGGACTATTTTTTCTACATCATTCTCCTCTGGTTGAAAACAATTTAGCTCCGATGAGTTACCCTAATTGTATTGTTGTCATTTTTCCTTTTAAATCTTCTTCAGCTCCCATTCTATAATCCAAGTGTTGTCTTCTTGCTACAATCCTTCCCACTGCACCAAATACCTATTATAATTCCCTTGCCTTGTGTTCACTATCTTTATATCCAAAATCTGCACTATTTTTTCTTTCTTCTTCTTTGGAACCACTTCTCCCAATTTACTTCTTAATCTTCATCATATTCATCATCTTCACCATCTTCTCCATAGAATTCATATAAATCTAAAACATTAAAAACTAAAGATATATAAAAATTATGTGGTAAACTTACCTTAGAGGCATTATCATTGATTTTCTTCACAATTTTGCATGGTTCAATTTTCTTGTACTTCAATTTATTGTATGTGCCTTTTGAAAATATCTCTTTCCTCAAGTAAACCATTACCAACTCTCCTTCAAATACCTTGGATCTTATTCTAACATATATTGTTGCTTTATATTTATCATTACTTTTTTGTAACTTTCTTCTTACTCCTTCAAACTATTGCATATTTTTTGTAAACACTTATGCATCATCACTAATTCGAACTGTTATATGCAAACTCAGCTTGTCGTAAAGCCAATTCCCATTGCTTTGGCTTCTCTCCCACTATGCATCTCAATAAAATTCCAAATCTCTTATTCACAACTTTTGTATGTCCATCTATTTTTGGGTGATATGCACTACTAAATTGTAGCTTAGTACCCATATTCTTCCACAAAGTCCTCCAAAAATGACTTAGAAATTTCATGTCCCTATCTAAAATAATAGTTTTTGGAACACCATACAATCTCATAATATCCATTAAAAATAATTCTGCAACTCTAGTGGCATCATTGGTTTTCTTACATGTAATGAAATGAACTATTTTAGAAAATCTATCTACAAAAAAATTGAATCGTTACCTCTTTGTGTGTTTGGCAATCCCAACAAAAAATCCATACTAAAATCTATCCATGGCCCTCTTGGAAATAGTAATGGCACGTAAAGTTCAATATTTTTTGCATGTCCTTTAGCCACCTGACATAGTATGCACCATGAAACATACCTTGTCACATCTCTCTTCATCTTTGGCCAAAAATATTTTTCCTCCACTAAAGCTATTGTCTTTATGTTATCAAAATGTCCAACCAAACCACCACTATGTAATTCTCTTATTATATTATCTCGTAGAGACCCAACTGGAATGCATAATTATTTTCCTTTGAAGAGATAACCTTCTTGTATAAGATACTCATCATGAATAACATTTGTCCCACCTGTTAATGGATTCTTGAACTGCTCAACTACCTTCTAAAATATGGATCAATATCATATAATTATTTAATAGCTTCAAATCCAACTACTTCACTAACCATAGTAGTTAATAATGCTACCCTCTTTCTCAATGCATCAGCTACCTGATTTTGCTTTTCTGATTTATGTTTCAACATAAAAGTATACCCCTACAAGAGATAAAGCCAATTTACATGCCTACTTTTCAAATTATTTTGTGTATTCACATACTTCAAAGCTTCATGATTTGTAAATAGTATAAATTCCTTAGAGACTAGTTAATGCCTCCAATGTCTTAATGCTTTTACAATTGCATAAATTTCAACATCATAAGTAGAATACTTTGTCATTACCTAATTGAATTTCTCACTAAAATATGCTATTGGATTTCCTTCTTGACTCAACACAGCACCAATTTCCATAAATGAAGCATCACAATCAACCTCAAACACTTTGTTAAAATTTGGTAATGCTAAAATTGACCTTTCTATAATATTCTTTTTAAAAATTTCAAAGATTTATGTGGCTTCTCTAGTCCATGCAAATTCCTTCCCTCTCATGCAATATGTTATTGGTGCCACAATATTACTAAAAATTTTAATAATTTTTCTGTAAGAATTTGCTAAACCATGAAAACTTCTTACCTCTGTAATGCTTTTTGGAATAGGCCATATCTTGGATAAATTCTTTATTATAGAGCATATTTTTTGTCTTCTCTTCCTCATTAAGAGGTAACAAAACTACCTTTGTACCACCTTTCCAAAAATTGTATGTGTTCTTTGCTCCATCATAAACTACTTTCCTATCAAATGGCCACAATCTCCCCAATAACAAATGACATACATCCATCAGAATAACATCACGCCATATTTCATCATTAGAAGTTTATTCTATAGAAAACTTGATTAAGCACCTTTTATCTATTGTAACCTCATTCCCTTTCTTAAACCATGAAATCCGATAAGGGTTAGGATGTTTTTCACATTGCAGATTTAAATTTTCAATCATTTTTTTAGAAACCATATTTTCACAACTACCACCATCTATAATTACTTTGCATACCTTTCCACCTAAAGTACATCTTATTCAAAAAATATTTGATCATAGCCATGCATCACCACCTTATTTATTTTACACTTGATCATTCCTTGAAATGATCATGGTTCTTCTCATCATGAGATTCTCTCCAACGTCAGATGGTGCAACTTTAGTATTCTGCTCTTCTATTTTAGCCGTAACTAGATTTAATCTTGGATGATCTTCTTGCCTCATTTCTTGATCTTGATAGTTTGGACACTCAAATACTTTTTTCACTTCTTCTCCACATCTATAATAGATATAATATCTACGTTGATTTGAAAACCATTCTCTAGCACCACCATAACCTCATCCTCTCTGAAATCCTCTTCCTCTTTGTTGGTATTGAAACCCTTACCTATTATCATCTTGTATTTCTACACCACATGAAGATTCACCTTTATTGGCATTAAAACCACCTCTGATGGTATTAAACCCACCTCATCCCCTTATTAGCAAGGATCTACCTCGTTTTAGACAAATAGATGTGCTTCTAAAATTTTGTCTATTTTTTTTCCTTCTACCTTCAAAGCTAATTGATAAGCCTCCTCCATGTTAAGTATTATATGAATGCTTAATTCATTTTGAATAAAAAAATTCAAACCATTTACATACCTTGCATTCATTTGCTCTACTATTTCATCATGCTCTGCTCGTATGGAAAGATTGTAAAATTCATCTGTATACTCTTGTATAATGTGATCTTTTTGCCTTAAATTCTAAAATATTTGGTATAGGGTTTGTGCATAATCCAAAAAAATAAATTTCTCCCTTAGCTTCTTCTCCATATTTTTTCATGAATTAATCTTCTCTTTACCTTTTCTCTGTCTCTCTTTCTACAGGTGATCCCACCAAATCATTACATGACCTTTCAATTTTGTGCATTCAAACTTTACCTTCTTGTCTTCTCTCAAAGTATTTCAATCGAATAACTTATCCATGCTATTCATCTAATCTACCAACTCCTATAGTTTTAAACTACCTCTATAATCTAAAACATCAACCTTGATTCCTTCATTTTTGCCTCTTAAATCTTGAATCATCCTCTCTTCTACCGATGGTGGTTGCTCTTACTATTCTTCTTCTTATTGAATTTCTTCATCATGATTTATGTCTTTCTCATCACCAATTGTCTCCTTACTTGATTGGTGAAAACATATGTTAATTGTTGAACTTGTCTTTACAATTTTTATATATTCTAGTTAATTTGTGCCATACCTCTTCATCCTCTCACCATTCTTCTCTACTCCAAGATTCGAACTTGCTCTGATACTAGATAATGAACCCAAAAAAATCAATAAATCATAATTTTATACCCTCTAATGATCACGTATGGCATCCAAAAAATATCAAAAACATATTTATATTGATATAATGACCTAGGATAGAAACAACCTTTTCGATACAGTCATTTTGGCATGTGGAAGAGCTCAAACAGAGTTATGAGTCAAAATTTATGGCCTCCGAAAGGTTGGCCTATTTTTTCTACATCAAAAAAATAACAAAATAAGATGTGTGTGCTTTGTTTATTAAGCCTAGATTCAACTAACCACCACCAACGAGTTGCAAACATATTTGTATTGATTGGTGTCTTAATGTGGATATATAATATAACTTCTGGGATAGATCATGGATGGTGTTTGATGAACCTTCATGCAATAATAATGAGGTTGACAATAAATTATTGTGAGTTTGTGCTACATGAGATCCCAAACCATTTCTACATGAAGGCCTCCCAATGTATGGGAGATGGGTCCTCATTTGATAGGCTTGGTGCCAAGTGGGACCAAAATCACCCTAACCAATTTTAGATAAATAGAAGTACAATAACATATTTGTATCCCTAAAATTTTGCATCACATCACATAGATGGATACCCTTGAGGTAGTTACTAACCTCACACAAGTTATGATTGACCATGGGATGCATACATCGAGGATTTCTACACAGGCTACAAGTGGTGGGACATCTAGTAGTGGTATTCGTGTTAGTGATATCGGTGCTAGTGTCCCTCCTATTAGTAGTGTAATTGGTGCTAGTGATATTGGTGTTAGTGTCCCTCCTAAAATTCATATACATCATTTCACATCATGTGGGAGGAAGTGTACTGGAGCTCATTTTCAAGTATGGCATACACAGCTTACATCTATGGATATTAGACCTACATTTGTGTATCTTTTAAATATTAAAACCATTTATACACATGATAAATTCACTATGATGAATTAATTTTTACCCTACTTGTGCTACTAATACTTTATTGTTTTATGGATGAGTTCAATCCTTATGTTGTTTCCTCTTAGTTGAAATCTAGATGATGTTAATTGAATGCACATGTGCACCCTTTTCTAGTTAATTTTCTTGTGATTAGAATGGAACTTCAATTTCTTATGAACATGATGTCATTATGGATATTATAGTGTTTTCCTATAGGTTTTTCAATTCTCTAATATATTATAAGTTGGTTATTGTTGTCACATGAATCATGCACTCGTGATCATGAATTCATCTTCTCACTTTTAAATGATTCTAAGCATTGAAACTTGTTTGTAGTCATTATAACATTGTCCTCTCCATGTTAATCATCTTGGAATCCTTGTCTTGAAATTATACATACTATTTAAACATTATGGCAATGAACTTGAGACCATGGAGACCCTTATTAAAAACCTTACCTTGTGGTTTAAAGATGATTTGAGGGGGATAAAACCTAGTTTATGTACCTTTTAAGATAATAAAAACTTGTTATATGTCACTATAGACTTATCAAACCTTGTAATTATTTGTTTTGGGCTTAAAACCTATGTATTCTACCTACTATACCTGAAATCAACTTGCTAAGATTTCATTATAACTAAAGGATGCTTGAACACCTTCACTATTTTCATGTGCAGACCACAGTGCAAGCCTATAGGTTACGCCATGAAGCTATGTTAAGAACCCATGTGTTAGAATTTTTTCTTACTTGAAACCCTCACTCTTGACTTTATGGATATGAAAACTTCAATAATAAGCTTTAAAATATTAGAAACATATGCTCAAAGCCCTATAATGTGAAGACTAAAAATATCTCTTAAAGGACCAAAATCTTATTAGTGGAGGTCATATATTTTGGCTCATTAGCCCAATCAATAAGCCATCTTTACAAACACATCTATATGGGAATTTTAAGGCTAGAACTATCATTATTTGTTCTTGATGAGGCCCTGAGACTAGAAGTTATAACTGATTAGATGCCTCCATTAAGAGAATATTATCATCCCAAAGTGAGAAAACTAGGAAAAATTAGCTTGTGTATTACAAGATAACCATAAAGGATAGACATGATCCATCATCTCCTACACTTGCATGGACAAGTCCTATAAGCAACCCCTGGAGGATTGTCTCTCACTCAACATGAGCGAGACATGACAATGGGTTTTCTCTCACAGCCAAATGTCCTTAAAAGAATAAAAGTTGGTTAGTTTGGTGCATATCTTGGGCCTCATTAACCCAATCGATGAACCATCTATGTGGACACATCTAGATGGGCATTTTAAGGCTAGAACAATTGTTATACAGTCTCGATCGGGCCTTGGGATCAAAAATTACACTTGATTAGATGTGTCCCTTAAGAGAATCTTATCATCTTAAACTAAGAAAACTAACAAAAATCTGGTCACGTATTGTAGGAGAACCATGAGGGATAGAGAAAAATCATCATCTCCTAAACTTTCATGGATGATTCCTATAATCAACCCCAAGAGTATTCTCTCTCACATGACATAGGTGAGACATGACAATGAGTTTTCTCTCATAGCTAAATAAATATTAAAAGACCAAAATTTAGTCAGTGTAGGCATATATTGGGCCTCATTATCCAGATTAGTGAACCATCTATGCAAACACATCTAGATGGGAATTTGGTCTCAATCGGGCCCCAGTATCAAAAGTTGCACTTGGCTGGACACATCCCTTAAGAGATTCTTATCATTCTAAAGTAAGAAAATTAAGTGAACTTTGATTGCACATTTAAGGATGACTGTGAGGGATGGAGATGAACCTTCAACTCCTACACTTTCATGGATGAGTCCTCTAAGCAACACCCAAAGGATTCTCTCTCACTCAATATGGGTGACACATGATAATGATTTTTATCTCACAGTTAAATGTCTCTTAAAGGACCAAAAGTTGGTTAGTGAGGGGCATATATTCTAGATCTTTATGCCAATCAACAAACCATATTCACAAACATGTCTAGATGGATATTTTAAGGTAATAACAGTCATTATCCAGACTTGGTCAAGCTCCAAGATTAAAAGTTGCACTTGATCAAATTCCTCCCTTAAGAGAATCTTATCGTCCCAAAGTGAAAATTTTGAGCAAACTTAGGTCATGTATTATAGAAATGTGACAATTAGAGACAAACCATAAATGTCTACACTGGCATAAATGAGTCTTCTAAACAATCCCTAGAGGATTATCTCTCACTAGACACAAGAAAGACATGAAAATGAATTTTCTCTCGTAGACAAATGTCTCTTAAAGGACCAAAAGTTAGTCAGTGGGGGAATATCTTCTAGCTCATTATCCCAATCAATAAACCATCCTTTTAGACACATCTGGATGGGAATTTTAAGGCTAGAACATTCATTATTCAGTCTTATTCAGGCACCAAGACTGAAAGTTATAGTTGATTGGATGCATCCCTTAAGAGAATCTTATCATCCCAAAGTGAAAACACTAAGAAAACTTTGGTCACACATTGAAATAGAAATGTGAGAGTTAAAGATGAACCATCAGTTCCTATACTTTCATGGATGAGTTGTCTAAGCAATCCTTAGAGGATTCTATCACTCGACATGTGTGAGACATGACAATGAGTTTTCTCTTGTAGCCAAATGTCTCTTAAAGGACCAAAAGTTGGTTAGTGGGGGGAATATCTTCTGGATCATTATTCCAATCAATAAAAAAATATAATAATACATGACCAAATCGGTATTTTAAGGTTATGATGGTTGTTATCCAATGTTGGTCAGGCCCTGGGACCAAAAGTTACACTTGACTAGACACGTCCCTTAAGAGAATCTTATCATCCTAAAGTGAGAAAATTGAGAAAATTTAGTAGCATGTTGCAAGAGAACCATGAGGAATAGATTCAAACTATCAAATCCTCAAATTGCATAGATGGATCCTCTAAGCAACCCCTAGATAATTCTCTCTCACTCTATATGGGAAAGACATGATAATGAGTTTTCTCTTGTAGCCAAATGTCTCGTAAAGAACCAAAAGTTGTTCAATGGGGAATCATATCTTTTGGCTCATTTTCCCAATTAATTAATTGTCTATGCAAACAAATTTAGATGAACATTTTAAGGATAGAATGATTATTATCCAGTCTTTGTCAGGTCATAGGATCGAAAGTTGTACTTAACCAGATGCCTCCCTTAAGATAATCTTATCTTTTAAAAGTGAGAAAATTGAGCAAACTTTAGTCATGAAATGTAGGATAAATGTGAGGGATAGATATGAACTATCAACTCCAAAACTTGTATGAATGACTCCTCTAAGCAACCCCCAGAGGATTCTCTCCCAATTGACATGAACAAGACACAACAATGAGTTTTCACTCACAGCTAAATGTCTCTTAAATGACCAAAAGCTTGCCTTCAGGAGCATATCTTCCAAATCATTATACCAATCAATGAATTGCCTTTGCATACATGTTTGAATGGGTGTTTTAAGGCTAGAACGATCATTATTCAATCTCAATTAGGCCCCAAGACCAAAATTTATAGTTGACCAGATGCATAAAAAAGGTGAAACTTTCAAAAGGGAAACATGAAGGTAATTTAGAGATTTATAAATCCTCCTCCCAATCTCTTTCTATATTCCTTCATCTTCCAACGTAGGAAAATCTCTCTCACAGGACCATGACCCAGTTTCATAATGGTTTCTTAAGCTATTTACTTCTCCTTGCATATAAAAATACCATGTTGAGAAAATTTATAGGTCAATCAAACATGGGCATGAGAAAATAGTTTTGGAGAGTTTTTATAGGCCTGTAGGCATGTTACCAAGGGTCTCTAAGCAAGTATACAGGGTTATGACCAAGAATAGAGCATGTTTGTGATAGTTACAAGTCTGTAGGGTAAAAGAACATAATTTAAGGCCTCAAGCAAGGTTTCAATCATGATGAAAGAAGAAAGATGATTGTCACAATGAAGTTCATTTGTTTCCATCATTCTTGGACATCAAGTAGGATCAAAGAATTTTTATAAGGCTTTAGAAGAGCAGGAAACAAGTTCCATGATCCTACCAAGTTCCATGTTTTTATATGAGTAATGACTAGATCACATAGAGGAAATAAGTTTCATAGAAAGGAAACAAGTTTCATGTTTGAGGGCACTTTTAAGTGAAGAATCTCAAGTATGCAATCCTAGAACAAGGGCTAAATGATGCAGGTTCACAATATCATGATGATGATGATGATGATGGTGTTGGTCATTAAAGAGTTTTAGGAGTTAATTCAAGTCATGAAGAAGCCACTTCTAGGCCATCTTTTGAGTTTTTTCACACCAAAAAGGGAAATTCAAATTCTTGAATTTGTCTTAGAGAATAGTTTAAGAGGATTTTCAAGTTGTAAGGGTCTTAAATTCATGTGCAATAGATCTTCAGGATCTAATTCATTACTGTAATTATTATGTAAACAATATCTCAATACTCAACCACTTATTAGCCATGATAAAATATATGCAATGTTGGAAAGAGGATAAATTTAACATGTTTGATAAGTATAAAATTTTGTTGAGAAAACCTTGGGATATTTGACAAGAAAATAAATCATTTGGTTATGGATATATCTCGAATAATCTATATGAAAAAAATAGAGAGAGGAAAAAATCAAGTGAGAGATGGAGAGGCATAGGTGAAAAAGAAGTGGAATGAAAGGCTCCTCAAGACTAGGAATGTATGTTTGTAAGTAATTATGAATAAATAACACTAATTTGAAACATTTTCAGGGTATTCTCCATGTTTTAATTTCTATTTCATTTGTGTGGTTGTGGTTACTTCTTATTCTCACATTGGTGAATATTAGAATGAGAAAGAAAAACTTGAAATTCTATGTCTCAAGCATAGATTCATGATTGTTTAAGGGTTTAAATCACATGCTAAGTTTTATTAGATGTATATTTTATTCTTTGAATAATTACCACAATTTTTTTGTGCATGCATTAGTTTTTTTTATCAATACATAACTGTAGTATAGTATACTCAAGCCCAATTTTAAGCAAACCTTATAGTCTAGGCAAATCTGTACATAATCAACCTTAGGTGTCTAAAAAAATGTTTTAGCATGGAAAAATATAAATTTTGGATTTAGAATGAGGTCAGGAAACCTTTATTTTATAAATTTATGAATTTTTATTGCTCTTGGCCTGTACTAGTCTTTACCTAAGGCATTTTCACAAAAACTTAAATATCTTGAGAGTCCTGTAGTGAAAATTCCTAAAATTTGACTTTCATGTATGTTTTTATTCCCTATAACATATTTTTTAGTTTTTGAGTGTTTTTGCAATGCAATCTGGAGTGGACTATGTGTGTCAAAGTTGTTTAGAGACCTAAGTAGAAGCCTAGACAGAGCAATTTTTGTATTTTCATGATCTTGGAATACAAATAGAGTTATGATATTGTTCTATTAGCATCATAAGATGTATATAAACCTTTATAAACCATTGGGAAGGTTTATCCAGGTCTAAGTTAGACAAAATTCTCAAGAACTCATTTTAGGCCTTATAGCCCTATGACAACATTAGATGCACATTCAGTCCTGATGAATTTGGATATCCTTAAAAGTGAAATGATTTATGTAAAATAGGTCATATGATAGTCATAAAATCAATAAGAGTGCATAGTTTGAAGTCCACCCTTTGAAAACATAACAAGAGACTAGCAAGCATAATAAGCCTAGTTGAGACAAAACTCAAGTTGGATATACAAGGAGACACAAATGCTTTGAAAGTGAGTTATTTCACATTGAATAGGATCCCAATAGTTTTGATAAATATCATGATGGTCCTTATAGGACTAAAACCTAAGGAAGCATTGAAATCTAAGGGAAGAACTAGTTGTAGCCTATTATTTTAAGGTGGATACATGAACCAACCTAATAAAATAGAGTTATAATAGTTGTTTAGAGAGTTTTTTTACCTTGATTTAAGCATATAAGACTAACTAAATCTCATAAAGGAGAAGGTAGTGATTCTATCCAATCTTACTCCTACAGATTAGTTTATTATCTAAATTTACATGATGTAATTGTTGAGATTTAAAGACCCCACATCATACTTTGGTATGAGAGAATTGAGTCTTGCATCACTAAAACATAGTTTTTCTCACTTATTTTAAAAACTAAGAATAAATAAAAGTGACAGTCTGTGAGCACAAGAGCCAGATGAGTAATGACTAAATCACAAAGAGGAATGTATTGTTTTTTCACTTCTCTTTATTTCAACAAGATAATCTTCTCTACTCATGACACCAGCCATGTGAAGGTGGAATCTCATCTAGTGCCACTAACCTACATTAAAATTGTTAGTAAAAATTTAAAACAAAAATAAACAATGATAAAATAATTCAAAATTAAAATACAGTAAATCAAATAAGTTAACTATATTAATTTGAAATGCAAGATGAATTGTTTGTACTAAGTTTAACAAGATGATCCAATGTAACTTTGGGATTAGATTTATTTTGAAGTGTTTCAAGAATCACTTCATGTTCAGATTCATGAATTTTTCACAATTTTTTTTGGTAGGCTTTCCATGATATTTGATTAATTGAATATTTGTAGCAATAACCAGATTTGAATAATGAAGCACCACCCTATATGTTTTAAAGTCCTCAAATAACATTTTTTTAATTTTTATGATAGTACTTACGAAACCAAAATCCTTTAACCAGTATAGATCTAGTAGGATAAACTAGGTCTTCTCCATTCATGACATTTATATTTAGATTTTTTTGCCTCTACACAATGACACAAGTAGTAGTTTATTCTCTCATCAGTATATTCGGGTGAAATAACAATACAAACATGTTTTGTATTTAAAGTATAATAAATTTGTAAGTACATATAAAAATAACAAAGATATCGCTAATATAGCTAAGGCTATATTTAAATTAGAAATAAATTGTACCTGATTACACAAGATCTGAGATGTGGTCAAAATCAATCGATGATGTCATTTCATAATCCATCAATTAATGGAGTGAATGGCTAATCTCTAAAGGTATTATGGGTCTACAATACCATTCATCAACATATTCTTTTGACTCATATTCATTTCAATTAAATTTCATATAACCTGAACAAAATCAATCTATATCCCTAGTATAAATAGTCCATGAACTAGAATTTGAGTTTTGAATGGAGTGGAAAATACCTGATCCATGTACTGTACTTCAATATTCATACATTTCCTTGTATTTTTCCTCTATCAACTAAAATAATATTCACACATAAGAATATTTATCTGATCCATGACAAAAAAAAATATTACACCAAGTCACAATACTTATAGCATTGATCAAATTAGCACCATCCTTATGATTTATCCACTCTTTTTAATGGATCTTTTCACACATGCACTTGCACCATCATGTTCTCCTTTTTCATGCCTAGCCTCAAAAAATATCCAAAAGTGTTGAACCCCATTCTTCTTATGCATTCTACTTAACCAGTAAAATATTTGAGAATTTTTAAACTGTCTTGCACAATTGTCTAACCAAATGTAGTGTGTATCAAATATGATTTCTCTTACATTCATATTTCTATATAATATCTCAAAACAAACTTGGAAAAATTTTGGTGAATATAATATGTCATCACTCATAAAATTGGTACTCATTCAAAATATTTGTTGTTGTCTGTATCATTAGGTTCATGTTTGAATGTAATATGCACAAAAATTCCAACTTGAATTGAATTATAGTATTGGGATTGAGTCTTATTATTTGGTTGTAGCATGTTGTTTTCAACAAAGACCACAATAAAAACAATTATTCCAATTGGGAAGCTTGAATTAATTATCTAACTATTTTGTTTTGTGGGTGTGTCTTGCATATTGGTAGATAATATTCTTTTTGAATTAAAACATGAAATTAGATACAAAAACTTTGGTCATAGCCAACTCATATCTTGATGACTCTTTCCCATACTTTAACCCATACTTTACATATTTTTACTTCTTATAATCAATTAATTGATTTCAAAAATCATGTGAAATTTTTTTATGTATACAACTAGGCAAATTTGACAAACCACCACAACTGTTGCATGTTCCATCTAAACATTGTTTAGAAAAAAATTATCCATCGGGGCTTTAACCAAAAAAAAATTGGATTAATTATCTTGATGTTTTAGATGGGGAAGTCACCACACATTCTTGCATAATATCATCAGTATGTAAAGTACAATGTATATGATGAAAAAATCAAAATTCCTAGCAAATTCAACATGTACCCTACAACATGTGATATGGGCTTAGTTGATTTTGACATCGAAAGGCTTGTACATTAAAATGACATTTGGTTAATTATCAATTAACCACTAATTTTTTTAATAATTTTTTTATAAAATTTTGTTTGGGTCATGTCTAAGAAATGTTTTGCATGTGACTCACAATTTTTGAACATTTTCTTCTTTTAACAACATCTTTTACATTAGATGAGACCCTTGTGTTATTGTACTAAAAAATTTCAATTAAATGTCTTATTCCTTCAACTAATACCTTATCTTTTTGTAGGAGACTACCACTAAATTCCCAACAATCTATGAGTAAAGGGTCTTCAAGGCTTCCTTCAGAAAAAAATTTATTTGCCTTTGTGTTTGTTTCTATTGATATTCACTTACATCTCAACCTCTTAACAAAAATCTTAAGGCCCTAAATTTTTCTCTCAAACTTTTTTGTTTTTGAAATTAAGACAAGATCATCCACATATAGGAGTAGTTTTACCATATCGTTGTCTTAGTGAAAACCCCCTCCACCACCTTTTTTTTTCCACTCCTCTAGGTTATCTATGTATATCCCAAACAATGTAGGGGATAGAAAATAACCTTGTTTGACATCAATGTCACTTCAAAACATTCTAACATTTCTTTATGTATTATAATTTTCACTCAAATTTGATCATAAAGCATGTATACTATCACTGTATACTCTTCAAAAACTCCAAGTTCCTCCATCTTACTCTAGAGTTTGCTTATGCGATGTCAAATGCTTTGTTTAAGTCAATGAAGCAAAAAAAAACTTCTTCTCTGTGTTTATCCCATAGTTTTTTAACTAGGTGCCTTAGTGTTGATGTTGTGGTCAATTATGGAGTGCTTTGGTTTGAAACTTGCATGTCCTTCCCCTCTTTTTCTACCCAATTACTACTTTTGTGCTCTATTATGCTCCCAAATAGTTTTATAACAAGAGGATTCAATCATAAGAGTATAATGGTATGCATATTATTGATATCCCCACTTTAATAAAGAGGAATAATAGCATTAGTTGTCTACTCTATCGAGAAATCTTTCTGAATGACACTGTTGAATATGCTTTTTGATGTGTAGTGTGAGAAATTTCAAAACCCATTTTAGAAATTTTTATTGCAACCCATTTATGCCTTATTTATTACTCTATGCTAGCCTTTTTATACCTTCTTTAATGTCCCCTATAGAGAAGAGTTCAATTGTTGTGTTTGATTATGTAGGGATAGCCTTACCCTGGTCTCATTCATAAGTTACTTTTGAATATTATAACATTTGGATATTTTTAATATTGTTCTCTATTTTGTTACACTTCTATCCAAAAGCCTTTAGAGTTGTGTTTCCCAAGACAAATTAGTTATTTCCTCCTTGTGCTCATATACTTTTCCTTTATAAATTATATAAATTTTTCATAAACCTTTTTATCTTCCCTATTCATCCTAGTTCTTGCAAAATTATCTTCATTACCTTGCACTCCTCATCATACAATAGATTTGTTAAAAAGCTGATAACTCTGGAACCAAAATAGATTGAACCTTGTCCCTGCTTAGTGCGAGTGCACAAGTATATTATTAATTTCAAAAAATCAAGTACATAAGGGTGCCTTTACTCTGTTAACCCTTTTACAATGCAAACATGGATTTATATAGTTTTTACCAATGACCAGTAAAAACAACTAATCCTATAACCAACTAAATACGGGAAAACAACCTATAAGGTAATTCTAATTAATAAATATAAAACATTAAAACTACCTAATAATTAAACTAAGTTTATTTTATGGGGATGTCTTTACTAAAAGATGCATGCCCCATTTACAATAATTATTTATTACCTACCAAAAATCTAACCTAACGTTAAGACTTTGGAGCAAGTCCTAACAAACCCCCCTATGATTCAAAGTCAGGTCTTTGGACACATACCAGGCATTTTTTTGAATTTTTCAGATTTGATTCTGTAAAGGGGTTTTATGAAGATATCAGCTGTCTGATCGGCAATTGGGTAATATATTGGATCAAGAGTTTTCTTTACCACTAGCATTCACAGATAATGGTATTTAACATCCATATGTTTTGTTTTGGCATGAAACACTGGATTATTGGACATCTTGATTGCACTATGATTATCAATGTATAACTGTGTAGGAGCAAACTGAGAAACTTGAAGATCTTCAAGAATACAATGAAGGTAAACAATTTCTCTAGAAGCATCCCATGCTGCAATATACTCTAATTCTATTGATGAATTTGCCATTGTATCCCGCTTCTTACAACACCAAGCAATGGCAGTTGAACCCATATGCATAGTGTATCCTGTGTTTGACACTCTGTCATCCACATATCTGACAAAATCTACATCACAATATCCAACAAGTTTGAAGTTCTTGTTGTAGTGGTATTCAAGGCCATATGTTTTTGTTTCCTAAAGATAATGAAGTACTCATTTTGCTGCATGCTAATGAATTTCTCTAGGGTCATGCATAAACCTAGATAAAATTCCAACTGAAAATGAAATATCGAGCCTGGTAGTCATCAAGTATATCAAACCTCCCACCAATTGTCTATATGTGGTGCCATCAAAAAAGGCGCTGCTATCATCCTTAGACAATTTCAAGTTAATTTCTATGGGAGTGAGGGCAGGTTTGCAATCACTCATGCCAAACCTCTCTAATAACTCAAAAATATACTTAGTTTTTGAAATAAAAATACTATGCTCTTTCTAAGTTACCTCTATGCCTAGATAGTAGTGAAGAAGTCCAAGATCTGTCATCTCAAACCCATCTTTTAATTCCTTCTTCACAGACTTGTTATGGTTTTCATCATTACCTATGATAAACAAGTCATCGACATAGAGAACAAGTATCACCATTTTCTTACCCTGCACTCAAAAATAGAGAGTATCATCATATTCACTACAATAAAAACCAATGGATTTCAAGTATGATTCCATTTTCTCATACCAAGCCATGGGTGTCTGTTTAAGCCCATACAAAGCTTTTGTCAATTTACACACTTTGTGTTCAGCACCCACCTATTCAAAACCCTGAGGTTGTTTCATATAGACTTCTTCCTATAAATCACCAATTAAAAAGGCACTTTTAACATCCAATTGATGTGCTTTCCAACCATTTTGTGTAGCTAAGGCAAGTACCATATGAATAATGTGTCATTTGGCAGTTGGTGCAAATGTTTCCTCATAGTCAATACCTTCTTGTTGTGCATATCCTTTTGCAACAAGTCATGCCTTATGTTTATCAATGGAATCATCTGATTTATACTTAGTCTTATAAACCCATTTACATCTGATGGGTTTAACATGTGGAGGAGGATCAACTAAAACCCATGTATTATTGTTAAGTATGGAATCATACTCACATTTCATTAACTGTTGCCAAACATGTTCAGTAGATGCCTCCTCAAAAGTGGATGGCTTAGTGGAAGTAGTAACAACCATAGCATATTTTACCTATTTTTGAGAATTCTTGGGCCCTGTTAAACCAACATCATCTACTGTCAAGTCAGAAAAAGTACTTTGAGTCCATTTTGGATACTTAGACAAATTATTCAAATTAGGGACTCTAGAATTCTCATCATGTGCATCATTCGAAGGGGGACTTAGAGAATTTTCAACAATTTATAAGTCATCAACCTGTGAACTTGTAGATGAAGGAGAGGAAAGTGAAGGAATTTGAGTCTCATACCATAACTTCGAAGAGTTATCCCCATTATTCAAACCCTTATCTCTTTTTGTATTTTTCCTCTCTAATCTATCAAGTTGAGAATCAATCTCTGCAGTGTTCATAGTCCCAAACTCATCAAATATTACATCTCGACTCACTATGAATTTGCCTAAATCATATGCAAGCAAACGAAACCCCTTTTTATCTTCAGAATAACTAAGAAAGATGCTTTTTTGACTTCGTGGTTCCAACTTAGTTTTGTGTTTAATAAGAACCAAAGCAAAACAAAGACATCCAAACACTTTCAAGTGTTTAACTTTGGGTTTAAACCCATACCATGCCTCATATGGAGTTTGTCCCAAAAGTGCAACTGTGGGGGGCCTGTTTCTCAAATACACTGCAGTACCTATGGCTTCAGCCCAAAACTTATCATCAAGCTATTTATAGTGCAACATGGCACGTGTTGTGCCCTCTAAAGTTCTATTCATTCATTCAGATACTTCATTTTGTTGTGGAGTATAAGCATTACTATATTGTCGATGAATACCATGTTCTTGACAATAATCTAAAAATTCATTAAAGGTATACTCACCTCCATTATCTAAATGAAGAGTGGCCAAATGTGAACCTATTTCTTTTTTGACTAAGTGTAACCAATCAACAAACTTAGCGAAAACTTTAGATTTGTTTTTCATAAAGAATACCCAAGTCATCCTAGAAAAGTCATCAATAAACAAGACAAAGTATCTACACCCACCAATGGATGACTTTTTCATGTCACATACATCACTATGAACTAACTGTAAACATTTGTTAGCTCTCCAAGATGATTGTTTAGGAATTTTTTCTCGATTTTGTTTTCCCAAAACACATGACTCACAAAGAATACTATCTTTGCAAAAATTGGGCAACCCATTCACCATACCATATCTCTGCAAATCCACTAAAGAGTGGATATTTAAATGTCCATAGCGGAGATGCCATAACTGTTGTGTAGACATAGTACATGTACCTATGTCAACAACTACTACAAGTTCTATGTAGGGAGGAAGCACCTTACAATGTAATCTAACCAAGTTTCCATCTTCATATCCTTTATACATTATTTTATAATCATCCTTCACTGAATTGATGTAAATGAGCCCATTTTCAAGCACAATTTGATAACCTTTCTTTCGAATAGTTACCAAAGAAATTAATTGTTTCTTCAATGTGGGAACATGCCAAACATCCTCCAAGTATTTTATAGACCCATTAGGAAGAAGAATCCAAATAGATCCAAGTCTTAGTGGTGTATGCATAGACTTATCTGCTAAGGCAACGAGAGAGAGAGAGAAGCTTCTTTATAAGACCAAAATAAATCTCTCATAAATGTCATGTGTTTGGTTGCTCCTGTGTCTAAAACCCATACATCTATGAGCTCATCTCTAGCCTCATATTCAACATAATTAATGTGTCCCAAAGTAATGATTGCAGATTCATGGGCAACATTACTAGATTCATCATAGTCATGATCGACATACTGAGCAGAGTTAGTCTTAGTCACTTTTTTTGGCCTCTAAATTTTATCAAAAGGAATCCTACATTGTGAGGCAATGTGACCAAATTTTTCACATCTATGACATTGAATGTCTGATCTACCTCAACCTCTGCCCCTATATGAGTTATGACCATGTCCTCGATCACTTGTTTCATGTGAATGTGATTTCTTATATTGTTGATTATTTGAATGACCCCTACCTCTATTTTGATATCTGCCTCCTCTGTAACCTCGACCCCCTCTATAATTGTTTCCTCTATTGTTTTGATGCCCAGATGAAGATGAACTAGGCTTTGAGTCTAAAACATGGGCTTCTTCAATTTTCTTGGATTTCTTGGGTAGAGAGAGGTCATGTTGGATGAGAAACTCAGCCAACTTATCAAAGGTGATGCATGTGATCTTGTCAGAGACATGCAACATTTCAACAAAATTCCTATAAGACCCTGGTAGTCCTTGCAAAGTAGCAGTAACTATGAGGTCATCATCTAGTTTTCCAAACCCAGCCTTAGTGTACTCAGTAGTGATATTTTTCAACTTATACATATATTCTCCCATATCCCCATCTTCATCTAATGATAAATTAAACAACTGCATATGAATATCTATCTTCTTATGCTTAGGTTTCTTATCATATAAATCTGACAATGTTTTCCATGCAGTGTAACTATGAGGATAATTTTTAATATGAACATATGTATCATGAGTACAACAACATTTAATGAGAGTCAAGGCCTTAAAATCATGCAAATTGAATATATCTAATTTAGCCTGCTTTATTGGCAATGTGGAATTTTCATTCTTAACAATATCCCATAACTCATTAAAAACTAGTGAAGCCTCCATCAATCATTTCCAATCTGAATAATTGGAAATTGTTAATCTATCACCATCTAAAAGCAAATTTTGAATTTTTGCATTTTGAAATGAAATCAAGTGTAGTAGAGAAATGTGCGATAAAATGCAAAATAAATGAAACAAATATCACAGTCACTGCACAAGACACTACTTCTATGGGGTTTTGCACTTAACCTTCGCGTAGAGCGTAAAATAAAAAACAAGTATTTTTGATGAGTTTCACACTTAACCACACCAAAAATCAATGATTACACCCTTATTTAACCAAATTAAAACCTTATTCCACCAATTACACCCTTATCTCACCACAACAATGCAAAAGAAATATGATTGAATTCTGCCCCTTTTTTGAAAATTTAAATAACATAATACAATAAGTATGTGTTTTAAAATATTCTAATTTAAAAGAGAATATTCCTTTTTCAAAAAAGCATATTCCAAAGCAAAAAAAAACTTTCTCCAAAAAGAAGGGATTTGAACCCTTGACCTCCTCCTTTGCAAACTTCTCACAAAATAAGCTTAACCAATTGCTCTAAGAGCATTTTCAAAACATTACACCCAAAAATTTCTACTTATCCCAGATTTTTGTGTATGAGGGAAAATATAAAAAAATTACATATGAGTAAATAAATTCAAATTTTTCCCTTTTTACAACTTCTCTTCCAAGCTTCCTCCCGTGGGACCCAACCACAACAAATATTTGAAACAAAACTTTAGAAACAGCAAAAATAAATAATTTCTTGTATTATACCTATGCTATTCTTCCTTAGGATGCCATGGCTGCTCTTGGAGATTTTATTTTCACCTATTTTCTCTCTCACTGGCTGTACAAATCCATACAAGCATGCTAAAATAGATTTTAACTGAGTTTTGGTGAATTTTCAAGGTATTTTTTGTAGGAAATGGAATAAAAATGAAGCTTGGGCATTGGAAGGTCGTACAACTAAGATTTTTCCAAATTTTTCATTTAGAATGCAAAAATAGGGGTTTTAATGACATTTGATCAAGATTTGCAGATGTTTTAGATTTAAAAAGAGCTGAAATGAATGCAAATCACAATGGCAGCCATGAATGAAAACTTTCAAATATTTTTCTCAAATAAATAGGCCATACAAATCTAGTTTTGGCCAAAAATAATGAATTTAATAACATTTAAATGCTAAAAAATTCATTTTTATGCCAGATGAGGAGGTTGAACACAGGAAAAATGGAGTATGAATGATCAAAAAAAGACCAGACTATGGTATGTGGAAAATATACAGGTTTAAATATAAATAATATTTGAAAAATTAAAATAATTTAATAATTTTTCAAAATATTTAAACCAATACTATATGGCATACATTATTTCATGCTAAATGATATCACGTGAATTGATTTTTCACCTTGCTCCTTCGAATTCACCATGCTCCCAAAATAACCATGCTCTGATACCACTGAGAACTCTGGAACCAAAATAGATTGAACCTTGTCCCCACTTAGTGCGAGTGCACAAGTAATTTATTAATTTCAAAAAATCAAGTACATAAGGGTGCCTTTACTCCGTTAACCCTTTTACAATGCAAACATGGATTTATATAGTTTTTACCAATGACCGGTAAAAACAACTAATCCTATAACCAACTAAATATGGAAAAACAACCTGTAAGGTAATTCTAATTAATAAATATAAAACATTAAAACTACCTAACAATTAAACTAAGTAAGTTTATTTTAAGGGGGTGTCTTTACTAAAAGATGCATGCCCCATTTACAATGATTATTTATTACCTACCAAAAATCTAACCTAACGTTAAGACTTTGGAACAAGTCCTAACAAAAGCTAATTTTATTTCCCCTCAAGTCTATATATTTTATATTCACTTAGAGCTATGTAAATTATGGTCAATATATTGTTGTTTCCCATGCTACTAGATGTATAAGATATACTATTTTTTGCTTCTTGCAAATGTTTATCAAGTGTTGATTTAAATAATTCTTTATTTTCATGAGTCATGAGGATATAACCTTGTAGAGGCATCTTCTTTTAATATTGTTATAAGTAATGCATGGTTAACACTAAAAAGATACAAAAAATCACAATAGGGATAGAGAAGGGCATGTTATTCCATCCAAGTGTTTGTGATGAAAGTGTTGTTTTTGCCCAAATAATAAGCAGCTTTGTGATGCCATAAGCCATAATGTTGGACATTATCACGTATTAGCCAGGTATTGTGGTCTAATATTTATATTATATTATTTATAAGTGACAATGTATGAAGAAGATTAGAAAATGATAGCTATGAATATGGAAAATTTTGGAATGGAAAGCATGCATCTATGCTCAAAAGTAAAAGTTAAAATAGTTAAAACTGATTGGTTGATCACTAGATGTCATAGTTTCATATAAAATTGTTATCTTTCTGAGTATGGGGTGTAAAGAGACACGATTAGAGAGACACTTATTGAAAACCCCAGAAATAATATTAGAGATGTTCAAGTGAAGAAATCAAACCTCGATAATGGTATTTCAATAAACAAAATTTATAATCACTCTATTACACCTTTAATGAGTGTAATATTATTCTCATCAGTCTCATCGTAGAGACCTAAAGATGTGAAATATTAAAAAAATTAAACGAAAAGTTTAACCAAAAAACATTGTAAAAGTCTTATTGATAGCATACAATTTCTCGATTAAAATCTTTATTTTAGGGTTACCTTGCAGAAATATCTCTAAATAACTTTTCAGGGAGCATCCACTTAAAGGCCAATGTAACCCTTCAATTATGCAAACCCTTCTAGGTCCTATACTCATCTCATGAAATTTCATGTCTCATTTTATTACTCTTACCCTTAGTACATTGAAATTCCATGTCTCATTTTATTACCATTACACTTAGTATATTTAAATTTCCTTGTGATCTATTTCTTAGATCTCATACTTTAGATTAAAAAACAAATTGTTGCCATTTATAGATGTTGATCACAATACTTATATGCACATTGACAATGCAATAAAATTTGAAGAGCACTAGTTTAACATACAGAATAATTATTTCTCCTAATTTTATGGTAGATTTATTTTTAATATAGTTCTAATAATAATAATAATATTATTATCAAAGGACAAAAAAATCAATAGGTATTGTACACAAAATTTTGGAAACAATAATCTATATTGATTCATATTCAATGAATAAAATAATTACATACAATATCATAAATTTAAATCTTAATTCAGAATTGGATTAGACATGTAAAATTTAAAAATCTAAAAAAATAAAAAAAACTTGCCCTCCTATTTTTAACAACTGTTATTTTTATTATGTTTTGCATGGAAGCTTAAACAACCCTAAAAATATCCACATATCTCCCAAATACTAAAATTAACCTAACAGACAAATTTGAATTGAAATTCATGTCTGGTTACTAAAATATGTTAATTTTAAAAATAAAAAACCTAAAAAATATTAAAAATTAGTTTTTGGCCCTTAGATGGTCATGTATGGCCTCTAAAAACTTTTTAAAACATCTTTAACCAAATAGGATGGGTTATGGCTTGATTATTTTTTTGAGATGATCATTTTGGCATAAACGAGAGCTCAAAAAGAATTACGAATCAAAAGTTATGACCTTAGTTTGGACTCTACATCATTTACCTCTATTTGAAAAGAACTCAACTTCTACGAATTGATCTGATTTATTAATGATATTTATTTATGTCAATATTCTTCAGCTCCCGTTATGAAATCCAAGTATTATATGTCTATTGTAATCCTTTCCACTATACCAAATACTTTATATAACTTCATTGCTTTGTGTTCACTATCTTCTTATCCAAGAACTTGCACTATCTTTTCTTTCTTCTTCTTTGGCACCTGTTATTGCCAATCTACTTCTTTGTCTTCTTTCCTTTCACCATATTCTCCATGGAAATCATATAAATTTAAAGTAGTAAATACTGAAGAGATATAAAAATTATGTGGTAAACTCACTTCATAAGTATTATCATTGATTTTCTTCACAATTTTATATGGATCAATCTTTTCATTAAATTTTTTGAGATGGTCATTTTGATGCAAATGAGAGCTCAAATGGAGTTACGTATCAAAATATATGGCCTCTAGAAATACTTTCTTAACTAATACATATTAATGGCTTTTATTTTTTTTAGTCTAAACAACAAAATATTTAAGATATACCTCGATACTAAGATTTGATATTAGCAAGGATCAAATTATTTCTATGAAGTTTATCGAGAATAGTCATTGTATGAAAGATTTTATTTGGAGGAAAAATAATTACAAAAGTTTTTTTCCCTTCAAACTAAAAAATTTATCAATTAAGAAAAAAAATTATGGTTTGAAACTGAAAACAATTATCAATCAAGAAGATAATTACTTTATGGTTTTGTTGTTCTCATCTAAATTGTAATATACATATTAAAAAATCACCTAAATATGAGTTTTATATCAATATAGGCAAATATTAAAAATATTTTGGCCTTTTCTTTTTAAAATTTCACTAACAACATTGTTTTTAAAAAGATCAAAATATTCACTAAAAAGGAAAAATAAAAATATTTATAAATAATATAAATTCATATCATGGAGTTCAGGAATTAATATTATGTCAATATTTTTTTTTAATAAATTTTAAATTAGATCTTTATCATCTAATTAAGATTTTCAATCCAATTATATCGTTATTCAATTAATGTTTTTAGTGTTTTGACATAATAAAAACACTCCATCAATAGTCATGATTATTTAGAATGAATTTACTCAACATGTTCATTAGATATTAATAACCATGAAAATACTAAAAAAAATAGTCACTTCTATATTCTATTTTCTATCATGATATTTGCAAACAATCAAAAATATGTGATTCAACAATTAAGATGTATAGGTAAAATATGTTAACTTTTAGCATTTAAATTCAAAAAAATTATTGGAAATGTAATCTTACATAATAAAAAAATTCTCTATTACAAATAATTTGTACAAATTTATTTTGTTAAAATTTTAATAAAGATATTTAAAGTTATCGATTCAAACATAATAAGAAAAATTATTTTAACATTTATAATATAACTCCACATTCCTCCTCATCATAACCATCATAAATCTAAACCATAAAATTTAAATTTAAATTTAAAAATAAATATATAACCAAATATGGAGACTTCCTCCAATCAAACAAAATGAAGAACATACTTTCAATCATTTATCTACTCCTTGACAAAGTTGTTTCCCTTGCATCACTTCATAATACTATAATTTTATCCAAATTATAACATATTTAATGAAAAATTATATATAACTATCTTGAAATACTCCAACTACCGTATCTTGCAAGAGTACTAAGTCATTTAGATATCTCATACACACAAATGATGTATAAAATAAACTATCCGACATGACTTTATTAAACCTAGTTCAGTAAAAGTAATGTTCCTTCATAATGAAGTTTAAAATTGAAGTATATAATATATCGATATACCCATATTTATTAATTAAAACCCAAATTTTTATTTATGAAATTGTTAAATAGAATCATGCAAGTTATCAGTATTAGTAATATATTTGAAAAACTATTCAGTTTTAAATTTAGATATTCAAATAATCCAACACATTTTTTTATTTGGTAGGTTAAAAATACAGGGTTTGAAAGGCCCTGCAACCTTGTACAATGGAGAAATAAAAAGATCAAGTGATAAAGCTCACACAAGACATCTCTACTAGTGGAAATGAAAAAGGCAACAAGTTTCACACCCAACAAGAAATGTCACCAAAATATTGTGTCTAGAATGACTTTTTTTTTTAACATTAATAGGTTTATATGTAGTCTTTTATGTATTAACCTTCAAGTTTTGAAGAGCCATCACAATTTATGTAAATTAGTTTTATTTCTTTTAATATTACATTAATAGGTTTATAGGCAACTTTTTATTGTATAGTTTTGAAGTTGAGAACAAGTAAATAGTTTTAGTTTTCTTTTAATTAATATTTTGTTAAATTCTTAACTTTAAAAAAAAATGAATATTTCTCAAAAAAAAATTGAGATATGAGTTGAAAATGATATATTTTAGAATATTTTCTAATAAAAATTGTGTAGAAAGGATTTTATTTTTGTAAAAATTAAACGAATTTTAAAAATATTTATAAATATTATTTTTATTTTAAATTATAATAAAATAAAATAATTTAAATTTAAAATATATGTTTTTTTATGTATTTTATTATAGTATGTATACATAATAACATAAATATTTTAAAACATAATATATATCTATGTTAAAATATTAAATCAAGAAAATGCAACCAAATTTTAAATCGTAATAATTATATAGGATTTAAAATTTAAACTTTTATTTTATTTTTTTATGAATGAAAATATAGTTACAAATATACATCATTCTATTTAATATAATTATATTATGTAAAAATAATAATAATAATTTATAAATGATGATTTATTTGATGTTGGTAGGATAAATTAATTGATCTAAATATTTATATTACAAATAATTAATTTTTATTTAATTTTATAATATTTTATTTTTTTTTATTTTTTTTTAAATAATATAATAAACTTTAAGAAACTGATCCCCTCATCCTAAATGTTTTTGAATGATCTGATATATATAAAAACACACCACCATTATAAATAGTATTATTAGCAAACTCTTAAAATTTCATCTATAGATTTCTTTAATTACTTAATCAACATGTAACTTGGAAATCGGTGAGCGCTCACACTCAAGTTTATAAAATTATGTCTTTAATAATACATAAAATTAGAGAACTATTATTTTTAAAAATACATAGATTTTATTGTGCCATTGTTTTGGATCATCACATACAATCTATAATACATATTGTGTCTAGAATGAATGTGTATTTTGAATGGGTATTTTGAGATAATTATGGATGAATGTGAGTTGGAAAGGAGGAAAATGGAGCCTGCTTTGGAGTTCGAATACTTTGTGGATGTTCTACTTTCTTTTTCTAAAGATAAATTTATGGAGATAAAACTTACACAAGACCACATTAAGAATGTCATTTTTGTACGTACACATTTTTTCTCTTTATATTTTACTAATGTCATTTCTATGTTTTGAGAGTGTTGTTTTGTGGATATAATTTTTTTTGTTGATTTTATAATTTATTTGGAACAACTTGCTAAAAATTGTTTCATTATATAATCAGTGATACATCAGTATTAAATAATCAATGGACCCATTTTCTGAGGAAAATGTGGAGTAAAACCATGATAAAAACCTTCAAAATTTTGACTTCTCAGAAGAAGCTGAATTATCTAAATGATATAATCCAAATCATGAATAATTATAAATTATTATTAATGGTTTAAATCAATCCTCAACTTATAGCGAATGTAATTCACTTATAAGTACTTTGGAGGCCATTTTAAATGATGTGGGAAATGTCACATCATAACTTGATTCAATGTTACATTAAAGAGAGGTCATGATAAATTATCATATGAGAACATTGGAAAAATAATAAACCCAAAAAAATCATTAAATCATAATTTTAGACCCTCAGAGGATCACGTACGACCTCTAAAAATATTGAAAACATATTTAGGTTGATAAAATGACCTAGGACAACAACAACCACCTTTTTGATACGATCATTTTGGCACATGGAAGATCTCAAATAGAGTTACAAGTCAAAATTTATGGCCTCCGAAAGGTTGGCCTATTTTTTCTACATCATTCTCCTCTAGTTGAAAACAATTTAGCTCCTACGAGTTGCCCTGATTGTGTTGCTGCCATTTTTCCTTTTCAATCTTCTTCAACGCCCATTCTATAATCCAAGTGTTGTCTTCTTGCTACAATCCTTCCACTGCACTAAATACCTATTATAATTCCCTTGCCTTATGTTCACTGTCTTTATATCCAAAATCTGCACTATTTTTTCTTTCTTCTTCTTTGGAACCACTTCTCCCAATTTACTTCTTCATCTTCATCATCTTGACCATCTTCTCCATAGAATTCATATAAATTTGAAACATTAAAAAATGAAGATATATCAAAATTATGTGGTAAACTTACCTCAGAGGCATTATCATTGATTTTCTTCACAATTTTGCATGGTTCAATTTTCTTGTACTTCAACTTATTGTATGTGCCTTTTAAAAATCTCTCTTTCCTCAAGTAAACCATTACCAACTCTCCTTCAAATACCTTAGATCTTCTTCTAACATCTGCTATAGCTTTATATTTATCATTACATTTTTGTAACTTTCTTCTTACTCCTTGCAACTATTGCATATTCTCTGTAAACACTTTTGCATCATCACTAATTCAATCCATAATTGGCAATTGTACCAAATCTAAAATACCCATAGGATTTCTCCCATAAAAAATTTGAAAAGGTGACTTTATTGTTGATCTATTTACTGAACTGTTATTTACAAACTCAACTTGTGGTATAGCCAAGTCCCATTGCTTTTGCTTCTCTCCCACTATGCATCTCAATAAATTTCCCAATCTCTTATTCACAACTTATGTCTATCCATCTATTTTTGGGTGATATGAACTACTAAATTGTAGCTTAGTACCCATCTTCTTCCACAAATTCCTCAAAAAATGACTTAGAAATTTTGTTTCCTTATTTGAAGTAATAGTTTTTGGAACACCATGTAATCTCACAATATCCATTAAAAATAATTTTACAACTCTAGTGGCATCATTGGTTTTCTTATATGAAATGAAATGAACTATTTTATAAAATCAATCTACAACAAAAATTTAATCATTACCTCTTTGTGTGTTTGGAAATCCCAACACAAAATCCATACTCAAATATGTCCATGGCCCTCTTGGAACTAGTAATGGCACATAAAGTCCAGTATTTTGTACATGTCCTTTAGCCACCTAACATATTATTCACCTTGAAACATACCTTGTCACATCTCTCTTCATCTTTGGCCAAAAATATTTTTCCTCCACTAAAGCTATTGTCTTCGTCTTACCAAAATGTCCAGCCAAACCACCACTATGTAATTCTCTTATTATATTATCTCATAGAGACCCAACTAAAATGCATAATTATTTTCCTTTGAAGAGATAACCTTCTTGTATAAGATACTCATCATGAACAACATTTGTCTCCCACCTCTTAATGGATTCTTGTACTGCTCAACTACCTTCTAAAATATGGAGCAATATCATATAATTATTTAATAGCTTCAAATCCAACTACTTCACTAACCATAGTAGTTAATAATGCTACCCTCCTTATCAATGCATCAGCTACTTGATTTTGCTTTCCTTATTTATGTTTCAACACAAAAGTATACCCCTGCAAGAAAGAAACCCAATTTCCATGCCTACTATTCAACTTCTTTTTATGTATTCACATACTTCAAAGCTTCATGATCTGTAAATATTATAAACTCCTTAGGTACTAGGTAATGCCTCCAATGTCTTAATGCTTGTACAATTCCATAAAGTTTAACATCATAAGTAGATTACTTTGTCCTTACCTCATTCAATTTCTCATTGAAATATACTATTGGCTTTCTTTCTTGACTCAACACAACACCAATTCCCATAAATGAAGTATCACAATCAACCTCAAACACTTTGTTAAAATATGGTAATGCCAAAATTGGGCTTTCTATAATATTTTTCTTCAAAATTTCAAAGCTTTATGTGGCTTCTTTAGTCCATGAAAATTCCTTCCCTCTTATGCAATATGTTATTGGTGGCACAATACTACTAAAATTTTTAATATTTTTTTTGTAAAAAGTTGTTAAACCATGAAAACTTATTACCTCTGTAATGCTTTTTGGAATAGGCCACTCAACAATTTCCTTTATCTTTTTCTCATCCATTTTCACACCATTTCCCGAAACTACAAATCCCAAAAATACCAAACTATTTTGCATAACCTTGTGCTTCTTCAAATTTGCATAAAAACTCTCCTTTCTTAACAAATCCATTACCATTCTAAAATGTTGTAAGTGTTCTTCTTTAGTCTAATTGAATATCAAGATATCATCAAAATAAACAACCACAAACTTACCAATATATTCTCGTAGCATTGTATTCATCACCCTCATAAATGTGTTAGGTGCATTAGATAACCCGAATGGCATCACCATCAACTCATATAAGCCATCCTTAGTCTTGAATGTAGTTTTCCACTCATCTCCTTCATGAATTTGAATCTGATAATAGCCACTCCTTATATCAATCTTGGTAAAATATTTTTCTCATGCAAACACATCCATCATATCATCTAAATGAGGTATAGGAAACCTATTCTTTATTGTAATTTTATTAATTGCTCTACTATCCACACACATTCTCCATTGGAGTTAACAATGTTGGTGTTGCACATGGACTCATACTCTACCTTATCACTTTCTTCCTTAGCAATTTAGTAACCTATTTATTTAATTCTACATGGTCTATTGGACCGATCCTATAAGTTGCTTTATTGGGTAGAGATGATCCTAGAATCAAATCAATGTGATATTTAATATCTCTCTTCGATGGTAAACCATCTGGTAACTCATCAGGCATAACATCTGCATATTATTTCAACACTCTTCCTGCTTTTATTGGTATTGGCACCATTTATGTTTCTTCATTCTTTGCTACTAAGGCATAACAATAATTTTTTACCTTCATACCTTGGATAAATTCTTTATTACAAAGCATATTTTATGTCTTCTCTTCCTCTTTAAGAGGTAACAAAACTACATTTGTACCACCTTTCCAAAAAGTGTATGTGATCTTTACTCCATCATAAACTACTTTCCTGTCAAATTGCCATGATCTCCCCAATAACACATGATATGCATCCATCAGAATAACATCACACCATATTACATCATTAGAAGTTTTTTCTATGGAAAACTTGATTAAGCACCTTTTATCTATTGTAAGCTCATTCCCTTTCTTAAACCATTAAATCTGAAAAGGGTTAGGATGTTTTTACATTACAGATTTAATTTTTCAATCATTTCTTTAGAAATCATATTTTCACAACTACCACCATCTATAATTACTTTGCATCCCTTTCCACCTGAAGTACATCTTGTTTAGAAAATATTTGATCGTAGCCATGCATCACCACCTTATTTATTCTACACTTGAACATTCCTTAAACCGATCATGGTTCTTCTCATCATGAGATTCTCTTCAACGTCAGATGGTGCAACTTTAGTATTCTGCTCTTCTATTTTAGCCTCAACTAGATTTACTCTTGGACGATATGCTTGCCTCATTTCTTGATCTTGATAGTTTAAACACTCAAATGTTATGTGCCTTTCTTCTCCACATCTATAACAGATATAAGATCTATGTTGATTTGAAAACCATCCTCTAGCACCACTGTAACCTCATCCTCTCTGAAATCCTCTTCCTCTTTGTTGGTATTAAAACCCTTACCTATTATCATCTTGTCTTTCTACACCACGTGATGATTCACCTTTATTGGCATTAAAGCCACCTCTGATAGCATTAAACCCACCTCATCCCCTTATTATAAGGGATCTACCTCTTTTTGTACCAATAGATGTGCTTCTAAAATTCTATCTATTTTGTTTTTATTATGCCTTCAAAGCTAATTGATAAGCCTCCTCCATGTTAAGTATTCTATGCATGCTTAATTCATCTTAAATAAAAAATTTCAAACCATTTACATACCTTGCAGTCATTTTCTCTTCTTTTTCATCATGCTCTACTCGTATGGAAAGATTGTAAAATTCATCTGTATACTCTTGTATAATGTGATCTTTTTGCCTTAAATTCTAAAATATTTTGTATAGGGTTTATGCATAATCCACAAGAAAAAAAATTTCCCTTAGCTTCTTCTCCTTATTTTTCCATGAATTAACTTTCGCTCTACCTTTTCTCTATCTCTCTTTCTATAGGTGATCCCACTAAGTCATTGCATGACCTTTCAATTTTGTGCATGAAAACTTTACCTTCTTGTCTTCTCTCAAAGTCTTTCACTCAAATAAATTCTCCATGTAATTCATCTAATATATTAACTCCTATGGTTTTAAACTACCTCTATAATCTAAAACATCAAACTTGATTCATTAATTTCTTCCTTTTACACCCTTATTCATCCTCTCTTCCACCGATGGTGGTTGCTCTTACTGTTATTTTTATTATTAAATTTCTTCAGCATGATCTGTATCTTCCGCACCACCACCATGTCTCCTTACTTGATTGGTGATAACATCTATTAATTTTTGAACTTGCCTTTGCAATTCTTGTATATTCTAGTTCATCTATGTCATACCTCTTCATCCTTTCACCATTCATCTCTCCTTCAAGATTAGAACTTGCTCTGATACCATATAATAAACCCAAAAAAATCATTAAATCATAATTTTAGACCCTCAGATGATAATGTACGGCCTCCAAAAAATATCAAAAACATTTTTATACTGATATAATGACCTATGATATAAACAATCTTTTTGATACGATCATTTTGGCTCATGGAAGAGCTCAAACGGAGTTATGAGTCAAAATTTATGGCCTTAAGAAGGTTGGCCTATTTTTCTACATCAAAAAAATAACAAAAGAAGATGTGTGAGATTTTTTTATTAAGCCTAGATTCAACCAACCACCACCAATGAGTTGCAAACATATTAGTATTGATTGGTGTCTTAATGTGGATATAAAATACAACTTCTGGGATAGATCATGGATGGTGTTTGATGAACTTTCATGCAATAATAATGAGGTTCCATTATACATTTTGATAAAAAATTATTGTGAGTTTGTGCTACATGAAATCCCAAATCATTTCGACATGAAAACCTCTCAAATTATGGGAGATGGGTCCTCATTTGATAGACCTGGTCCTAAGTAGGACCAAAATCACCCTAACCAATTTCAGATAAATAAAAGGACAATAACACATATTTTTATCCCTAAAATTTTGCATCACATCACATAGATGGATACCCTTGAGGTAGTTACTAACCTCACATAGGTTATCATTGACCATGGGATGCCTATATTGAGGACTTCTACATAGGCTACAAGTGGTGGGACATCTAGTAGTGGTATTCATGCTAGTGATATTGGTGCTAGTGTCCCTCCTACTAGTAGTGGCATTGGTGCTAGTGATATTGGTGCCAGTGTCCCTTCTACATTTCCTATACATCATTTCACATCATGTGGGAGAAAGTGTATTGGACCTCATTTTCAAGTATGACATACACAGGTTACATCTATGGAGACTAGACCTACATTGTGTATCACACTAATACCCAACATTTTATGCTTCTTAGAGTTGGTTCAACATCTCAAGACACCAATACAGTTTATTCAATACCTCTAAACACCAACATGCATAAGTGTATGCCATATTTTGTTACTTTAGGACATTAGGAGATCAGTGTGCCAGAGCATACATCATATGTAGATACTTCAGCAACTTATGACACTAGCATGAAAAACTTTATTATATTTTTAATTGCTTCACCACCCCCTTATCAGGGCATGTTAGTCTATTGTACATAACTTATCTACTTGATCACATATATTTGATACATAGGTTACATTTTAATTTTAGTTTATTTATGTATGCAAAAGAATATTAAGTTTATTTTGTAGTATGTGTTTACTTAATTGGCTAATATTTGACTGAAGTTTTCATTTTTTTCTTGTATAGATGATTTCCAATATTTCAGGTATCTCAGCAAGCCTATATTCTATTATAAAGGTTGTTATTAGTACTAGTGTACCCTACTTTCAAGTATAGAAACTTATAATTTATATAAATTTTCTATTTAATGTTAAATTACATAAATCCTAGTAACCTAGATAGAGTTGAAACACTCTCATGTAAGTGTACCATATTTGTGTTTCATTTTAAATAAGTGTTTCATTCTCAACTTACATTACTATCTCGCATTCTTGTCCTAAGCTAAAATAAATTTGAGCTAGTCATGTGATGTTTCTAGAATGATAATAACACAATAGCTATATGATGCCAATAATAATGATAGTCAAAATATCAAACTAATTACTGATTTTTTATTTATCTAATAGACCAATGTATCCATCTGGTGGACTCAACTATTATTTTATCTCATTGAACTTAATACATCAATGAACTTTAATGTATTCATGTATTTATTATCCCTTGAACCAAAAACTATCTTTTAAGATATATTATAGTCATAGATTTTTTATAATGCTCTTTGGATTCACACATTATTCATAGATCCATATAAAAATATTATGTTCCATGACTACTTGAACAAACTCACAAATAATACTTCTCTATCACAACCTGAAATTAACTCATTTTTATTTATTTGTCTTAAATTAGGTTTATTTTTATTTGTTTCATAATTTACCTCTTTAATTTATTGGTATTATAGATGATGAGATATGTTATGGGCATTCTTGATGGATGAGATCCACTATCTATGCAACAGCTCATGATTCAGAGATAGAGCTTGGTGAGAACACATGTAGTAAAATAAAATTAGTAAAATTATTTTTTAGCTTCATATTTGTACACACATCCAGATCTAAAGATACATGTATGCTCCGTAGGAATATTCATCATGGGTATATTCATGTTCTCACAGCACAAGAGAACCATTTAGGTGGCTTACAGTGAGTCTATAATCACCTTGTTCAAAAAATTTGTTCATGGAAACTCTATCATCTGCAATATGTCACTTTAATGCATTACAATTTATATTTCATATGTTGTGTAAATGCCATGGGTTTTTTATGTTGCAAGTGAAACAGTCATTGATGCATAAGATGAGAGGTGAGTTTCTCTTTATAATGAGTCATGTATCACTCCTTATTCTACATCTATGGCAAGGAAGCACAATTTATTTGGAGGCAATGAAGAGCAGGAGAGCTAGTTTTTGTGATAGGGGTCTAGTTGTAGGCACTATCTATTTTGTATGTTAATATCACCCCCATTGCATGCCTATATGAAACATTTTATATGTGTACATGTTATTGTCTACATTATTTATCAATATATGTCCTATTGTTTATGTAATTATGACATAGAACTTTGCATATACACATATATACTATTTGGCATTCTCATTTTAATCATCTTTTAAATATTAAAACCATTTATACACATGATGAATTCATTGTTACCCTACTTGTGATACTAATATTTTATTTTTTTATGGATGAGTTCAACCTTATGTTGTTTCCTCTTAGTTAAAATCTAGATGATGTTAATTGAATGCACATGTGCACCTTTTTCTAGTTAATTTTCTTGTGACTAGAATGGAAGTTCAAATTCTTATGAGCATGATTTTATTATGGATATTATATTATTTTCCTATAGGTTGTTCAATTCTCTAATAGATTATAATTTGGTTATTATTGTTACATGAATCATGCACTCGTGATTATGAATTCATCTTCTCAATTTTAAATGATTATAAGCATTGAAACTTGTTTGTAGTCCTTATAACATTGTCCTCTCCATGTTAAGCATCTTCGAATCCTTGTCTTAAACTTATACATACTATTGAAACATTGTGTCAATGAACTTGAGACCATGGAAACCCTTATTGAAAACCTTACCTTGTGGTTTGAAGATGATTTGAGGGGGATAGAACCTAGTTTTTATACCTTTTAAGATAAACAAAACTTGTTATATGTCACTTTAGACTTATCAAGCCCTGTTATTCTTTGAATTGGGCTTAAAACATAATTATTATATGTACTAGACCTAAAATCATCTTGCTAAGACCTGATTATAACTAAAGGATGCTTGAACACCTTTACTATTTTCATGTGCAGACCACAATGCAAGCCTATATGTTACGTCATGAAGCTATGTTAATAACCCATATGTCAGACTTTTTTCTTACATAAAACACTCACCCTTGACTTTATGGATATGCAAACTTCAATAATAAGCTTAAAAATCTTAGAAACATATGCTCAAAGCCTTACAATGTGAAGAAGACTAAAAATATCTCTTAAAGGACCAAACCCTTATCAGTGGAGGGCATATCTTCTAGCTCATTAGCCCAATCAATGAACCATTCTTATAGACACATCTAGATGGGCATTTTAAGGCTATAAATATCATTATTTGGTCTTGGTCAAGCCCTGAGATTAAAAATTACAATTGATCAGATGACTCCCTTAAGAGAATATTATCATCCCAAAGTGAGAAAACTAGGAAAAATTAGGTTGTGTATTACAAGATAACCATAATGGATAGAGATGATCCATCATCTCCTAAACTTGCATGGACAAGTCCTATAAGCAACCACTGGAGTATTGTCTCTCACTCAACAAGAGTAAGACATGAAAATGGGTTTTCTCTCACAGCCAAATGTCCTTAAAAGAACAAAAGTTGGTTAGTTGGGGGCATATGTTGGGCCTCATTAACCCAATCGATGAACCATCTATGTGGACACATCTAGATGGGAATTTTAAGGCTAGAATGATTGTTATGCAGTCTCGATCGGGCCCTGGGATTGAATATTACACTTGATTAGATGTGTCCCTTAAGATAATCTTATCATCCCAAACTAAGAAAACTAAGCAAACTTAGGTCACGTATTGTAGGAGAACTATGAGGGATAGAGACAAATCATCATATCCTAAACTTTCATGGATGAGTCCTCTAATCAACCCCAAGAGTATTCTCTCTCACATGACAGAGGTTGGACATGACAACAAGTTTTCTCTCATAGCTAAATACATATTAAAAGACCAAAATTTATTCAGTGAAGGCATATCTTAGGACTCATTATCCAAATTAGTGAACCATCTATGCAAACACATCTAGATGGGAATTCGGTCTCAATCGAGCCCCAGTATCGAAAGTTGCACTTGACTGGACACATCCCTTTAGAGAATCTTATTATTCTAAAGTAATAAAATTGAGTGAAATTTGATTGCACATTTAAGGACGACTGTGAGGGACAGAGATGAACCTTCAACTCCAACACTTGCATGGATGAGTCCTCTAAACAACCCCCAGAGGATTCTCTCTTACTCAATATGGGTGAGACATGATAATGAGTTTTATCTCATAGATAAATGTCATTTAAAGGACCAAGAGTTTGTTAGTGAGGGGAATATATTCTAGATCATTATGCCAATCAACAAAACATATTCACAAACATGTCTAGATGGATGTTTTAAGGCAATAACAGTCATTATCCAGTCTTGGTTGAGCTTCAAGATTAAAAGTTGCACTTGATCAAATTCCTCCCTTAAGAGAATCTTACCATCCCAAAGTGAAAATTTTAAGCAAACATAGGTCATGTATTATAGAACTGTGATAATTAGATACAAACCATCAATGTCTACACTAGCACAAATGAGTCTTCTACGCAATCCCCAAAGGATTATCTCTCACTAGACACAAGAAAGACATGAAAATGAATTTTTTCTTATAGACAAATGTCTCTTAAAGGACCAAAAGTTAGTCAGTAGGGGAATATCTTCTAGCTCATTATCCCAATCAATAAACCATCCTTTTGGACACATCTAGATGGTCATTTTAAGGCTATAACATTCATTATTCAGTCTTATTCAGGCACCAAGACTAAAAGTTATAGTTGACTGGATGCATCCCTTAAGAGAATATTATCATCCCAAAGTGAGAAAACTAAGAAAAATTTGGTCACACATTGAAATAGAACCATGAGGGTTAGAGATGAACCATAAGTTCCTACACTTTCATGGATGAGTCCTCTAAGCAATCCCTAGAAGATTCTCTCACTCGACATGTGTGAGACATGATAATGAGTTTTCTCTTGTAGCCAAATGTCTCTTAAAGGACTAAAAGTTGGTCAGTGGGGGTTATATCTTCTGGATCATTAGTCCAATCAATGAAACATCTATTAATACATGTTCAAATGTGTATTTTAAGGCTATAATGGTTGTTATCCAATGTTAGTCATGCCCTGGGACTGAAAGTTGCACTTGACTGGACACGTCCCTTAAGAGAATCTAATCAACTTAAAGTGAGAAAATTTAGAAAATTTTAGTCACATGTTGCAGGACAACCATGACGAATAGATTAAAACTATCAAATCCTAAAATTGCATAGATGGCTTCTCTAAGCAACCCTTGGAGGATTCTCTCTCTATATATGGGAAATACATGATAATGAGTTTTCTCTTGTAGCAAAATGTCTCGTAAAGGACCAAAAGTTGGTCAGTCGAGGATCATATCTTTTGGCTCATTATCCCAATTGATGAATTGTCCATGAAAACACATTTATATGGACATTTTAAGTCTAGAATGATTATTATCTAGTCTTGGTCAGGTCATAGGATCAAAATTGCAGTGAACTAGATGCCTCCCCTAAGAGAATCTTATCTTTTAAAAGTGAGAAAATTGAGTGAACTTTAGTCATGAAATGTAGGATAAATGTAAGGGATAGATATGAACCATTAACACCTACACTTGCATGAATGAGTCCTCTAATCAAGCCCCAGAGGATTCTCTCCCAATTGACATGAACAAGACATGACAATGAGTTTTCTCTCACAGCCAAATGTCTCTTAAATGACCAAAAGTTTGTCTTTAGGGGCATATCTTCTAGATCATTATCGCAATCAATGAACTTCCTTTGCATACATGTTTGAATGGTTGTTTTAATGTTAGAATGGTCATTAGTCAATCTCAATTAGGCCCCAAGACTAAAATTTATAGTTGACTAGATGCATAAAAAAGGTGAAACTTTCAAAAGGGAAACATGAAGGTATTTTAGAGATTTATAACTCCTCCTCCCAAGCTCTTTCTAGATTACTTCATCTTCCAACATAGGAAAATCTCTCTCACAGGACCATGACCCAGTTTCATAATGTTTTCTTAAGCTATTTACTTCTCCTTACATCTAAAAATACCATGTCGAGAAAATTTATAGGTCAATCAAACATGGGCATGAGAAAATAGTTTTGGAGAGTTTTTATAGGCCTGTAGGCATGTTACCAAGGGTATCTAAGCAAGTATACATGGTTATGAGAAAGAATAGAGCATGTTTGTGATAGTTGCAAGTTTGTAGGGTAAAAGAACATAATTTAAGGCCTCAAGCAAGGTTTCAATCATGATGAAAGAAGAAAGATGATTGTCACAATGAAGTTCATTTGTTTCCATCATTCTTGGACATCAAGTAGGATCCAATAATTTTTATAAGGCTTTAGAAGAGAAGGAAATAAGTTTTTAAGCCAAGGAAATGTAAGAAAAGTGATGCTGCAAGTCTAAGATAAAGTTCCATGATCCTACCAAGTTCCATGTTTTTATATAAGTAATGACTAGATCACATAGAGGAAATAAGTTTCACAGAGAGGAAACAAGTTTCATGTTTGAGGGCACCTGTAAGTGAAGAATCTCAAGCATGCAATCCTAGAACAAGGGCTAAATGATGTAGGTTCATAATATCATGATGATGATGTGTTGGTCATTAAAGAGTTTTAGGAGTTAATTCAGAAGCCCTTCTAGGCCATATTTTGATTTTTTCCCACCAAAAAGGGAAATTCAAATTCTTGAATTTGTCTTAGAGAATAGTTTAAGAGGATTTTCAAGTTGTAAGGGTTTTAAATTCATGTGAAATAGATCTTCAGGGTCTAATTCATTACTGTAATTATTATTTAAACAATATCTCAATACTCAACCACTTATTAGCCATGATAAAATATATGCAATGTTGGAAAGAGGATAAATTTAACATGTTTGATAAGTATACAAGTTTGTTGAGAAAACCTTTAGATATTTGACAAGAAAATAAATCATTTGGTATGGATATATCTTGAATAATCTATATGAAAAAAATAGAGAGAGGAAAAAATCAGGTGAGAGATGGAGAGGCATAGGTGAAGAAGAAGTGGAATGCAAGGCTCTTCAAGGCCAAGAATGTATATTTGTTAGTAATTATGAATAAATAACACTAATTTGAAACACTTTCAGGGTATTCTCCATGTTTTAATTTCTATTTAATTTGTGTGGTTGTGGTTACTTCTTATTCTCGCGTTGGTGAATTTTAGAATGAGAGAGAAAACTTGCAATTCTATGTCTCAAGCATAAATTCATGATTGTTTAAGGGTTGAAATCACATGTTAAGTTTTAGTAGATGTATATTTGATTCTTTGAATAATTACCACAATTTTTTTGTGCATGCATTAGTTTTTTTATGAATACATAGCTTTAGTATGGTATTTTCAAGCCCAATTTTAAGCAAACCTTATAGTCTAGGCAAATTTGTACATAATCAACCTTAAGTGTCTAAAAAAAATGTTTTAGCATGGAAAAATATAAACTTTAGCTTTGGAATGAGGTTAGAAAACCTTGATTTTCTAAAGTTATGAATTTTTATTGCTCTTGGCCTGTAATAGTCTTTACATAAGGCATTTTCACAAAAACTTGAATATCTTGAGATTCCTCTAGTGAAAATTTCTAAAATTTTACTTGAATGTATGTTTTGATTCCCTATAACATATTTTTGAGTTTTTGAGTGTTTTTACAACACAATTTGTAGTGGACTATGTGTGTCAAGGTTGTTAAGAGACCTAATTAGAAGCCTAAACAGAGCAATTTTTGTATTTTCATGATCTTGGAATACAAATAGAGTTATGATATTTTTAGATTAGCATCATAAGATGTATATAAACCTTACTCCAATCTTACTCCTACAGATCATTTTCTTATCTAAATTTACATGATGTACTTGTTGAGATTTGAAGACCCCACATCATACTTTGGTATGACAGCGTTAAGTCTTGCATCACTAAAACATAATTTTTCTGACTTATTTTAAAAACTAAGAATAAATAAAAGTGACAATCTGTGAGCACAAGAGCCAGATGAGTAATGACTAGATCACAGAGAGGAATGTATTGTTTTTTCACTACTCTTTATGTCAACAAGATAATCTTCTCTACTCATGACACCAACCATGTGAAGGTGGAATCTCATCTGGTGCCACTAACCTACATTAAAATTGTTAGTAAAAATTTAAAACAGAAATAAACACTTAATGATAAAATAATTCAAAATTAAAATACAGTAAATCAAATAAGTTAACTATATTAATTTGAAATGCAAGATGAACTGGTCGTACTAAGTTTAACAAGAGGATCCAATGTAACTTTGGGATTAGATTTATTTTAAAGTGTTTCAATAATCACTTCATGCTCAGATTCATGAATTTTTCACAATTTTTTTTTGGTAGGCTTTCCATGATATTTGATCAATTGAATATTTGTATCAATAACCAAATTTGAATAATGAAGCACCACCCTATGTGTTTTAAAGTCCTCAAATAACATTTTTTTTATTTTTTATGATAGTACTTACGAAACCAAAATCCTTTAACCACTATAGATCTAGTGGGATAAACTAAGTCTTCTCCATCCATGACATTTATGGTTAGATTTTTTTGCCTCTACATAATGACACAAGTAGTAGTTTATTCTCTCATCATTATATTTAGGTGCAATAACAATACAAACATGTTTTGTATTTAGATTATAATTAATTTGTAACTACATATAAAAATAACAAAGATATCGCTAATATAGCTAAGTCTATATTTAAATTAGAAATAAATTGTACCTAATTACACAAGATCTGAGATGTGGTCAAAATCAATCGATGATGTCATTTTATGATCCATCAATTATTGGAGTGAATGGCTAATCTCTAAAGGTATTCTGGTTTTGCAATACCATTCATCAACATATACTTTTGACTCACATTCATTTCAATTAAATTCCATATAACCTGAACAAAATCATTCTATATCCCATAGTATAAATAGTCCATGAACTAGAATTTGAGTTTTGAATGGATTATTAAATACTTGATCTATGTACTATACTTCAATCTTCATACATTACCTTGTCTTTTTCCTTTATAAGCTAAAATAATATTCACACATCAAAATATTTATCTGTTCCATGATAAAAAAAATATATTACACCAAGTCACAATACTTATAGCATTGATCAAATTAGCACCATCCTTGTGATTTCTCCACTCTTTTTAATGGCTCTTTTCACACATGCACCTGCACCATCATGTTCTCATTTGCCATGCCTAGCCTCAAAAAATCTCCAAAAGTGTTGAACCCCATTCTTCTTATGCATTCTATTTAACCAATAAAATATTCAAGAATTCTTAAATTCTCTTGCACAATTGTCTGACCAAATGTAGTGTCTATAAAATATGATTTCTCCTGCATTCATATTTCTATAAAATATCTTAAAACAACCTTGGAAAAATTATGGTGAATGCAATATTTCATCACTCATAAAAGTGGTACTCATTCAAAATATTTTTGTTGTTGTTTGTGTTATTAGGTGCATGTCTGAATGTAATATGCACGAAAATTCCAACTTGAATTGAATTATAGTATTGGGATTGAGTTTTATTATTTGGTTGTAGCATGTAGTTTTCAACAAAGACAACAATAAAAATAATTATGCCAATTGGGAAGCTTGAATTGATTATCTAATCAATTTGTTTTTTGTATGTGTCTTGCATATTGGTAGATAATATTCTTTTTGAATTAAAACATGAAATTAGATAAAAAAAACTTTGGTCATAACCAACTCATATCTTGATGACTCTTTTCCATATTTTAACCCATACTTTACATATTTTTACTTCTTATAATCAATTAATTGATTTCCAAAATCATGTGAATTTTTTTCATGTATACAACTGGGCAAATTTGACAAACCACCACAACTGTTACATGTTCCATCTAAACATTGTTTAGAAAAAAAATTATCCATCAAGGCTTTAACCAAAAAAAATTGGATTAATTCTCTTGATGTTATAGGTGGGAAAGTCACCACACATTCTTGCATAATATCATCAGTATGTAAAGTACAATGTATATGATGAAAAAATCAAAATTCCTAGAAAATTCAATGTGTACCCTACAACATGTGATATGGGCTTAGTTGATTTTAACATCGAAAGGCTTGTACATCTCAAATGAAATTTGGTTAATTATCAATTAACCATTAATTTTTTTAATAACTTTTTTATAAAATTTTGTTTGGGTCATGTCTAAGATATGTTTTGCATGTGACTCACAGTTTTTGAACATTTTCTTCTTTTAACAACATCTTTTACATTAGATGAGACCCTTGTGTTATTGTACTAAAAATTTTCAATCAAATGTCTTATTCCTTCAACTAATACCTTATCTTTTTGTAGGATACTACCACTAAATGCCCAACAATCTATGAGTAAAGGGTCTTAAAGGCTTCCTTCAGAAAAAAGTTTATTTGCCTTTGTGTTTGTTTTTTTTCATATTCACTTACATCTCAACCTCTTTAAAAAAATATTAAGGCCCTAAATTGTTCTCTCAAACTTTGTTTTTTTTGAAATTAAGATAAGATCATCCACATACAGAAGTAGTTTTACCACCTTTTCTTATCCACTCCTCTAGGTTATTTATGTATATCCCAAAAAATGTATGGGATATAAAATAACTGTGTTTGACATCAATTTCACTTCAAAACATTCTAACATTTCTTTACATATTATGATTTTTACTCAAACTTGATCATAAAGCATGTATACTATCACTGTATACTCATCCAAAACTCCAACTTCCTCCATCTTATTCTAGAGTTTGCTTATGCGATGTCAAACGGTTTCTTTGAGTCAATTAAGCAATAAAAAACTAATTCTCTATGTTTATCCCATATTTTTATAACTAGGTGCCTTAGTGTTGATGTTGTGGTCAATTGTGGAGTGCTTTGGTTTGAAACTTGCATGTCCTTCCCCTCTTTTTCTACCCATTTGCTACTTTTGTGCTCTATTATGCTCCCAAATAGTTTTCTAACAAGAGGATTCAATCATAAGAGTATAATGGTTTCTCATATTATTTATATCCCCACTTTAATAAAGAGGAATAATAGCATTGGCTATCTACACTATCGAGAAATCTTTCTGAATGACACCATTGAATATGCTTTTTGATGTGTAGTGTGAGAAATTTCAAAACCCATTTTAGAAATTTTTATTGCAACCCATCTATGCCATATCTATTACTCCATGCTAGCCTTTTTATACCTTCTTTAATGTCCCCTATAGATAAGAGTTCAATTGTTGTGTTTGATTATGGAGGGATAGCCTTACCCTGGTCTCATTCATAAGTTACTTTTGAATATTCTGACATTTGGATATTTTTAATATTGTTCTCTATTTTGTTACACTTCTATCTAAAATCCTTTAGATTTTTTTTTCCCAAGACAAATCAGTTCTTTCCTCCTTGCACTCATATAGTTTTCCTTTATAAATTATATCAATTTTTCATAAACCTTCTTATCTTCCCTATTCATCCTAGTTCTTGTGAAATTGTCTTCATTACCTTGCACTCCTCATCATACAATAGATTTTTCAAAAAGATAATTTTATTTTCCCTCAAGTCTATATATTTTATATTCACTTAGAGCTATGTAAATTATGGTCAATATATTGTTGTTTCCCATTCCACTAGACGTATAAGATATACTATTCTTTGCTTCTTGCAAATGTTTATCAAGTGTTGATTTAAAGAATTCTTTATTTTCATGAGTCATGAGGATATAACCTTGTAGAGTCATCTTATTTTAATATTGTTATAAGTAATACAAGGTTAATACTAACAAGATATAAAAAATCACAATGATAGAGAAGGGAATGTTATTCCATCCAAGTGTTTGTGATAAAAGCATTGTTTGTGCCCAAATAATAAGCATCTTTGTGATGTCATAAGCCATAATGTTGGACATTATCACGTATTAGCTAGGTATTGTGGTCTAATATTTATATTATATTCTTTATAAGTGACAATGTATGAAGAAGATTAGAAAATTATAGCTATGAACATGGAAAATTTTGGAATGGAAAGCATGCATCTATGCTCAAAAGTAAAAGTTAAAATAGTTAAAACTGATTGGTTGATCACTAGATGTCATAGTTTCATATAAAAACTTTATCTTTCTGAGTATGGGGTGTAAAGAGACATGATTAGAGAGATGCTTATTGAAAACCCTAGAAATAATATAAGAGATGTTCAAGTGAAGAAAACAAACCTCAATAATGGTATTTCAATAAACAAAAATTGAAATCACTCTATTGCACCATTAATGAGTGTAATATTATTCTCATCAGTCTCATCGTAGAGACCTAAAGATGTGAATTATTAAAAATGATGAACCAAAAGTTTAACCAAAAAACATTGTAAAAGTCTTATTGATAGCATACAATTTTTCCATTAAAATCTTTATTTTAGGGTGACCTTGCAGGAATATCTCTAAATAACTTTTCAAGGAGCATCCACTTAAAGGCCAATGTAACCCTTCAATTATGCAAACCCTTCTAGGTCCTATACTCATCTCATGAAATTCCATGTCTCATTTTATTACTCTTACCCTTAGTAAATTGAAATTCCATGTCTCATTTTATTACCCTTATGCTTAGTATATTTAAATTTCCTTGTGATCTATTTCTTAGATCTCGTACTTTAGATTAAAAAACAAATTGTTTCCATTTATAGATGTTGATCACAATACTTATATGCGCATTGACTATGCAATAAAAATTGAAGAGCACTAGTTTAACATACAGAATAATTATTTCTTCTAATTTTATGGTAGATTTATTTTTAATATAGTTTTACTAATAATAATAATAATGAATCCAAATATTATCAAAGGAAAAAAAATCAACAGGTATTCTACACAAAATTTTGAAACAATAATTTGTATTGATTCATATTTATTGAATAAAATAATTACATACAATATCATAAATATAAATCTTAATTCAGAATTGGATTAGACATGTAAAATTTAAAAATCTAAAAAAATAAAAAAAACTTGCCCTGCTATTTTTAACAACTGTTATTTTTATTATGTTTTGCATGCAAGCTTAAACAACCCTTAAAATATCCACATATTTCCCAAATACTAAAATTAACCTAACAGACAAATTTGAACTGAAATTCATGTCTGGTTACTAAAATATGTTAATTTTAAAAATAAAAAACCTAAAAAATATTAAAATTTAGTTTTTGACCTTTGGATGGTCATGTATGGCCTCTAAAAACTTTTTAAAACATCTTTAACCAAATAGGATGGGTTATGGCTTCATTATTTTTTTTGAGATGATCATTTTGGCATAAATGAGAGCTCAAAAAGAGTTATGAATCAAAATTTATGACCTTAGTTTGGACTCTACATCATTTACCTCTAGTTGAAAAGAACTCAACTTCTACGAATTGCTCGGATTTATTATTGATATTTATTTATGTCAATATTCTTCAGCTCCCATTATGAAATCCAAGTATTATATGTCTATTGTAATCCTTTCCACTATACCAAATACTTTATATAACTTCATTGCTTTGTGTTCACTATCTTCTTATCCAAGAACTTGCACTATCTTTTCTTTCTTCTTCTTTGGTACCTGGTATTGCCAATCTACTTCTTTGTCTTCTTTCCTTTCACCATATTCTCAATGGAAATCATATAAATTTAAAGCATTAAATACTGAAGAGATATCAAAATTATGTGGTAAACTCACTTCATAACTATTATCATTGATTTTATTCACAATTTTATATGGATCAATCTTTTCATTAAAATTTTTGAGATGGTCATTTTGATGCAAATGAGAGCTCAAATGGAGTTACGTATCAAAATCTATGGCCTCTAGAAATTTGGACTCCACATGAAATACTTTCTTAACTAATACATATTAATGGTTTTTATTTTTTTTAGTCTAAACAACAAAATATTTAAGATATACCTCAATACTAAGATTTGATATTAGCAAGGATCAAATTATTTCTATAAAGTTTATCAAGAATAGTCATTGTATGAAAGATTTTATTTGGAGGAAAAATAATTACAAAAGTTTTTTTCCCTTCAAACTAAAAAATTTATCAATTAAGAAAAAAAATTATGGTTTGAAATTGAAAAACAATTATCAATCAAGAAGATAATTACTTTTTGGTTTTGTTGTTCTCGTCTAGATTGTAATATACATATTAAAAAATCACCTAAATATGAGTTTTATATTAATATAGGAAAATATTAAAAATATTTTGGCCTTTTCTTTTTAAAATTTCACTAACAACATTGTTTTTAAAAAGATCAAAATATTCACTAAAAAGGAAAAATAAAAATATTTATAAATAATATAAATTCATATCATGGAGTTCAAGAATTAATATTATGTCAATATTTTTTTTTAATAAATTTTAAATTAGATTTTTATCATCTAATTAAGATTTTCAATCCAATTATATCATTACTCAATTAATGTTTTTAGTGTTGTGACATAAGAAAAACACTACAATAGTCATGATTATTTAGAATGAACTTACTCAACATGTTCATTAGATATTAATAACCATGAAAATACTAAAAAAATATAGTCACTTCTATATTCAATTTTCTATCATGATATTTCGAAACATTAAAAAATATGTGATTCAACAATTAGGATGTATAGGTAAAATATGTCAACTTTTAGCTTTAAATTCAAACAAATTATTGGAAATGTAATCTTACATAATAAAAAAATTCTCTATTACAAATAATTTGTACACAATTATTTTGTTAAAATTTTAATAAAGATATTTAAAGTTATCAATTCAAACATAATAAGAAAAAGTATTGTAACATTTATAATATGACTCCACATTCCTCCTCATCATAACCATCGTAAATCTAAACCAAAAAATATAAAATTTAAATTTAAATTTAAAAATAAATATATAACCAAATATGGAGACTTACTCTAATCAAAAAAAATGAAGAACATACTTTCAATCATTTATCTACTCCTTGACAAAGTTGTTTCCCTTGCATCACTTCATAATACTATAATTTTATCCAAGTTCTAATACATTTAATAAAAAATTATATATAGCTATCTTGAAATACTCCAACTACCATATCTTGCAAGAGTACTAAGTCATTTAGATATCTCATAGACACAAATGATGTATAAAATAAATTATTTGGCATGACTTTATTAAAGCCTAGTTCAGCAAAAGAAATGTTCCTTCATAATGAAGTTTAAAATTGAAGTATATAATATATTGATATACCCATATTTATTAATTAAAACCCAAATTTTTATTTATGAAATTATTATATAATATCATGCAAGCTATTAGTATTAGTAATATATTTGAAAAAAATTTAGTTTTGAATTTAGATTATTCAAATAATCCAACACATTTTTTTATTTGCTAGGCTAAAAATACAGGGTTTGAAAGGCCATGCAACTTTGTACAATGGAGAAAGCAAAAGATAAAGCAATAAAGCTCACACGGGATGCCTCAACTAGTGGCAACAAAAAAGGCAACAAGTTCAACACCCAACAGGAAATGTCATCAAAAAAATAAAAAACCAAGGATCAAGTACATACCAAGAAACTTTCAAGAAGTTTCTACCAAACTTATCTAGGGGGCTTGAACCCTTTTTCACAGGGTCCACCTAAACAAAGGGACATACAAGAAATCTAAACATTAGATTTTTTACCTTTCTTGTTTTTCTTAACGACTAACTAACCCTCCTTGTTTTTAGGTTGAATTCCTAAGGAGGCATCCATATCTAGGGCACAGGGCTGATGTTTGTCTTTTGCTGATAGTCCTGGAGGAGAGTCTACCCTGGGAACTATAGATGTTCAGATATCTTTCAAGGAGTAAACTAGGGTTGGCCCAGTCTTCTTTGGGGAGATAATTTCAATCAGCAGTTCATCTTCAAGATGAACTACATCTTTGGATTCCTTATTTGAAGTAGAGGAAGCAGGATATTTAGACAAAGAGGTAGAATATTCATTGTCAAAGTCCCATTCTTCATCTGCAATCAGCATTGAGATATTTTTGGGGATGAAGTCTTTCCACCAAAAGGAGTCCTTTTTCCTAAGGATGTTGTAGTTCTTCTTCAAATGACCAGTGGTAAAACAGCTATTACAGAAAAATGGTAGGCCTTCATAGTCAATGGCTTGAGACCAGGTGCGATCTCCAAACTTCAAGATAATTTTTTTAAGAAGATTCTTAGAAGTATCAATACTTACTAAAATATTAGCAAAGGTAGTGAGAGAGATTTGATCGGTATCTAGATGCATACATAGAAAATCTCCTAAAGAATTGGCAATAGCCTTCAAGGTGGATTCTATCCAAAATTGAAGTGGAAGATTGGGTAGATGAACCCAGATGCATTTAATATGCATGGGTTCATTGAGGGGATTGAAATTGGGAGAACAAGATCTCACTAGTAAGGGGTGATGATTCAATCTCCAAGATTGATATCTGATTTCTTCCCTATCCTCAATATTATGGAAAATGATAATGAATTAGCCTTTAGCACAAGGGTAAATATTGAGTTTACCTTAGAGAATGGGTTTCCATTTCTATGAAGCCCACCTATTGAGCTCCTGAAGCTTTGGCCAATAATCCAAAAATTTATAGATTAGACCCCTAACAGAAAAATATTCCTCTAATTTTAGAACCTCCCTGGTTTCTTCTTCACCAAAGAATACCACAAGGACTTTAGAGGCTAGCATAAGGGGTTTAGGATCAGTTCTAGGAGATACACGAGAGATAGTGTTAATGAAAGATGTGGGTATTCTTTTGACCTCTATCTCCAAATCCATAGCATCCTAGTTGGGTTCGGCGTAACTTCTAGGGTTTGAGGCCAAGATATTTTTTACAGTCTTTTTCCACATATGGGGATTAGATCCAAGTTTTTTTTGGTGGATATGAATAGATGGTGGAAGTGGTGGTTTGGGCTTAGAGATACCAAGCTAATCTAAGGCAGCAGACAGATTGCCCTTCACAATGGAGATAAGCAAAAATCCTATAAGGACGGAAGAATATCCATTCACCAACTGTAAAGGGGGACGGGAACCAACATTATCTGTTGACATGGCCATTAGAGCCAAAGGTATAGATCCAGTTGGGTGGGGGTTGGAGATGGCCAAAACTTTCCCCATGGAGATTATGAAACCAAGCAAGCCATTTGTCAGACCCAATAATGATGACTCTGCATCAAGAATTGAGGTTTTCTTCACAGGCAGTGATTATGGCAGTAGGGGATGGAGAGGAAGAAAGTCATTCCCATTTAGTTGGGATTTGTATCAGGGGGAGAAGTCACCATTTGAAACTACTATAGGTAGGAGAATGTTGGAGGTCACCATTTTAGTCCAAATAATCCAACACATTGATGACATAAACATGAGACATTTATGTTTTAAATTTTAACTTATTAATATTTTTTAAACATCTATCAACATTTATAAACAAATTGAGTCATAACTAATATGAAAAAGCTATCAAGATCTCATTTGACAAAATGTATTACACGTTGATATTATGCAAACAATTTTCACCCTTTAACTTCTTGAGACTACAAAAGGAAATATTTAATAATATAATGATGGATTCAGATTAATATTATAAATAAAACATTATAAAGTCCATTTTCATGTATTAAAAAAAATTAACATTGAATTCGAGCATTTTTATGGTCTATAGGGTTTAGGTTTATTTCAAGGCTTTATTGGTTTTTTACTTTTCGGTTTGGATTTGTTTTTTATCCTGACTATGTTGTTAGTTTTAAAAGACTTAGACCCCTTTTCTATCCATGCTAGTTCCCAATCTATTAAAAATGTGGTGTTTGGTTCTCAATCTAGTTAAAATTGATAGTGGGAGACTTAGGTCTCTTTCTCCATGAGTTTAGGTTAGTTTTCAGTCCAACTAAAACCACATGGTTTCTAAACCAATTAAAAGTGGTTATTGCTCTTTCTTTATTTTTGGTTTGTTAAGTCTGAGTCCCTCTTGGGAACTTGTTGGGTTTGTTTTTCTTTGCCTTTGCCCTATTTATTGTCTGGATTATGTTGGGCTTGTGGGTTTATTTTGGTGATCCTCCTAATTTATAATTTTTAGTTTCTCTATTTTTATATTTTATCTATTTTTAGGAGACTCAAACCTCCTATTGTATTCGGGACAGATTTCCACATCATTAATAAATGTTGGTTTGTCCCTAATCCAAACAATTGAATCATATCATTTTTATATGACTTTTTTTAAAGATGGCATACAAACATCATTCTTATTTTATAACTTCATATCATTTCAAATATTCAAGTATCATTTCCATACAAGACATGTTCCACATCTCATATTGTCCAAATTTCTAAACATAATATTGTGTCTAGAATGACATTTGGGAGGAAATTCAAGGAGTATTTGGATGAAATTAATAATTTTTTTAAGTAGTTTTAATTACAGGTATTTTATTCCTCTTTTGGATTGGTTTGATTTGTAAGGAATCAAGAAAAAATAGATTGACATTAGAAATATTTTGAATGGTTATTTTTAGATAATTATGGATAAACGTGAGTTGGAAAGGATGAATATGGAGCTTGGTTTGGAGTGTGAAGACTTTTTGGATGTTCTGCTTTCTTTGTCTGAAGATAAATTTATGGAGATAAAACTTACAGGAAACCACATCATGAATGCCATTTTTGTACATACACGTCTCTTCTCTTTGTATTTTATTAATGGCATTTCCGTATTTTGATTTTGTTTGTTGTTTTGTGGATATAATTTTTTTGTTGGTTTTATAATTTATTTGGAACCAATTGCTAAAAATTGTTTTATTATATGATCAATCATACATCAATATTAAATGATATTTTAAATGATTATTTCAATAAAAATAAATATCAAGTTACCATTTAACTTGCAATAATTTTATATATATAATGAATAGTTGGTTTTTCAATTAATTTTTTTTATATAAATTAATTGTATAAAAATTAATAATATTAATTTAAAATATAATGATCACATTTTATAAAGTTTTGTTTAACCATTAAATCATGTAGATTTTTGTTTAAACTTTTTTTTTTAAAAACATTAATAGGTTTATATATAGTCTTTTATGTATTAATCTTCAAGTTTTGAAGATCCATCACAATTTATGTAAACTAGTTTTATTTGTTTTAATATTACATTAATAGGTTTGTAGGTAACTTTTTATTGTATAGTTTTGAAGTTGAGAAGAAGTAAATAGTTTTAGTTTTATATTAATTAATAATTTGTTAAATTCTTAACTTTCAAAAAAATGAATATTTCTCCAAAAAAATTTGAGATATGAATTGAAAATGATATATTTTAGAAGATTTTCTAATAAAAATTGTGTAGAAAGGATTTTGTTTTTGTAAAAATTAAACGGCTTTTAAAAAATATATAAATATTATTTTTATTTTAAATTTTAATAAAATAAAATAATTTAACTATAAAATATATGTTTTTTACGTATTTTATTATAGTATGTATACATAATAACATAAATATTTTAAAACATAATATATATCTATGTTAAAATATTAAATCAAGAAAATGCAACCAATTTTTAAATCATAATAATTATATAGGATTCAAAATTTAAACTTTTATTTAATTTTATTATTTTATGAATGAAAAGATAGTTACAAGTATACATCATTCTATTTAATATAATCATATTATGTAAAAACAAAAATATTTTTTTATTTATAACTGGTGATTTATTTGATGTTGGTAGGATAAATTAATTGAACTAAATATTTTTATTACGAATAATTAATTTTTATTTAATTTTATAATATTTTATTATTTTATTTAAAATAATAATTTAATATAATAAACTTTAAGAAACTTATCCTCTCATCCTAAATTTTTTTGAATAATCTGATATATATAAAAACACACCACCATTATAAATAGTATTATTAGCAAAGTCTTAAAATTTCATCTATAGATTTCTCTAATTACTTAATCAACATGTAACTTGGAAATTGGGTGAGCGCTCACACTCAAGTTTATAAAATTATGTATTTAATAATGCATAAAATTAGAGAACTATTATTTTTAAAAATACATAAATTTTATTGTGCCATTGTTTTGGATTATCACATATAATCTATAATACATATTGTGTCTAGAATGACATTTAGGAAGAAATGTTATGAAACAAATATGGGTAGGAAGAAACTCAAGGAGTATTTGGATGAAATTAATAATTTTTAAAGTGGTTTTAATTATAGGGATTTGATTGGTTTGATTTTTAAGGAGTCAAGAAAAAATAAACTAACATTAGAAATATTTTGAATGTGTATTTTGAAATAATTATGGATGAATGTGAATTGGAAAGGAGGAAAATGGATCCTACTTTAGATTTTGAATATTTTGTGGATTTTCTACTTTCTTTGTCTGAAGATAAATTTATGGAAATAAAACTTACACGAGACCACATCAAGAAAGCCATTTTCGTACGTACACATTTTTTCTCTTTATATTTTACTAATGTCATTTTTGTGTTTTGAGTGTGTTGTTTTGTGGATATAATTTTTTTTGTTGATTTTATAATTTATTTGGAACCAATTCTTACAAAATGTTTTATTATATCATCAGTGATACATCAGTATTAAATGATATTTTAAATGGTTATTTTAATAAAAATAAATATTGAGTTATCATTTAACTCAATATATATATATATATATATATATATATATATATATATATATATATATATATATATATATATAAGTAATTGGTTTTTCAATTAAATTTTTAATATATAAATTAATTATATAAAATAATAATAATTTTAATTTATAATATAATGATCACATTTTATAAAGTTTTGTTTAACCATAAAATCATGTAGAGTTTTGTTTAAACTTTTTTTATGTTAGATTAATAGGTTTATATGTAGTCTTTTATGTATTTATGTTTAAGTTTTGAAGAGCCATCACAATTTATGTAAATTAGTTTTATTTCTTTTAATATTACATTAATAGATCTATAGGCAACTTTTTATTATATAGTTTTGAAGTTGAGAAGAAATAAATAGTTTTAGTTTTCTTTTAATTAATATTTTGTGAAATTCTTCTTTAAAAAAATTGAATATTTATCTTAAAAATTTGAGATATGATTTGGAAAGGATATGCTTTAGAAGATTTTCTACTAAAAATTGTATAGAAAGGGATTAATTTTTGTAAATATTAAACGACTTTTTTATTTTAAATTATAATAAAATAATTTAAATTTAAAATATATGTTTCTTACATATTTTATTATAGTATGTATACATAATAACATAAATATTTTAAAACGTAATGTATATCTATGTTAAAATATTAAATCAATAAAATGCAACCAAATTATAAATCATAATAATTATATAAGATTTAAAATTTAGACTTTTATTCAATTTTATTGTTTTATTATTTATGAATGAAAATATAGTTATAAATATACATCATTCTATTTAATATAATTATGTTATTTAAAATCAAAAATATATTTTTATTTATAACTGATAATTTATTAGATGTTAGTAAAATAAATTAATTGAACTAAATATTTTTATTACAAATAATTAATTTTTATTTAACTTTATAATATTTTATTATTTTCTTTAGAAAAAATAATTTAATATGATAAACTTTAAGAAACTGATCCCCTCATCCCGAAATGTTTTTGAATAATTTGATATATATAAAAACACACCACCGTTATAAATAGTATTATTAGAAAAGTCTTAAAATTTCATCTAAATCTTTCACTAATTATTTAATTAACATGCAACTTGGAAATTGGGTGAGTGCTCACACTCAAGTTTATAAAATTATGTTTTTACCAATGCATGAAATTAGAAAACTATTTTTTTTTTTAAATACATAGTTTTTATTGTGCCATTATTTTGGATCATCACATATAATATATAATCATGGTGTAGAAATGTAAATGGATAAACAAAATTTACGTGATTCTTTCAAACATATTTTTATTTTCCTTAATTTATTAATTAAAGAAAAAAAAGTATATATATGGCGCTATAAATCTTTATAACTTGATTTTCCATGTTTCATATTTTATTTTTCTATAATTTATTGTAATCTATTAGACCCTTTCCAAGATATAAACACTTTGGAAAGTACAATGAGTTGGGCTATGTCAGAATTATTTAGAAATCCTTCTATGATGAATAAAGCTCAAGAAGAAATTGATTTTGTAGTGGGGCATTATCATATGGTAGAGGAATTTGATTTGCCTCATCTTCACTATTTGCAATCAATGGTAAGAGAAACATTAAAATTGTATCCACATTGTCCTATTCTACTTCCATAGCAATCCATAAAAATGGAAAATTAATGGGCAATGAAATACCAAAGAATAATTGTGTTGTTGTAATCATTTGGGCTATTGGAAAAGACCCAATTGCTTGGGAAGAACCAAATTTGTTCCAGCCTGAAAAAATTTTTTTAACAAAAATTAATGCCAAAGGTCAAGATTTTGAAATCATACCATTTGTCTTAGGTAAGAGAATATGCCCAGTGATTAATCTATCTTTGAGCATGATACAGATTTGGCTTGCACACTCGTTGCATTGTTTCAATTGGAGTCTTTTTGAAGGGATAATTTTGGAAATCTCAAAATTAGTTGGTTATGATATGATAAGGGCAATGCATCTTCATGTTATACCTATTCCTCACCTACCACTACATATCCTTAAACCAAAATCCTAGTGTGGGTGTGTGTGTGAATATTATTCGACTCCCATTATAAAATCCAAATATTATATGTCTTTTTTAATCATTTCCACTGTACAAAATACTTGTTACAACTCCGTTGATTTGTGTGCACTCTCTTTTTATCCAAGAACCTTCACTATCTTTCCTTTCTTCTTTGGTATTGGATGTTTCCAATCTACTTCTTCATCTTCTTCCCCTTCACCATATTCTTCATGGAAATCATATAAATTTTAAATATTAAACATTTGAGAGATATCAAAATTATATTTTAAACTCGCCTCATAAGCATTATCATTTATTTTCTTCGTAATTTTGTATGGATCAATATTCTCATCAAACTTTTCAAGATGGTCATTTTGATGCAAACAAGATCCCAAATGGATTAACAAATCAAAAATTATAGCCTCCATAAGTTTTGACCCTACATCAAATAATTTCTTAACTAATCTATTAATATTTTTTTATTTTTTTTTTGGTCTAAACAGTAAAATATTTGAGATATACCTCGATGCTAAGATTTGAAATTAACAAGGATCAAATTATTTCTATGAATTTTATCAAGGTTAGTCATTATATGAAAGACTTTATTTGGAGGAAAAATAATTCCAAAAGGTTTTTTTTTCTCTTTGAAACTAAATTTTTTTATCAATTAAGAAGATAATTTTTTTTATGGTTTGAAACTGAAAAAATATCAATCAAGAAGATAATTTTTTTATGGTTTGAAACTAAAAAATATATCAATCAAGAAGATAATTACTTTATGGTTGTTCCATTCTCATCTAGATTCTAATATACATATTAAAAAATCATTAAAACTTTTTTAAAAAAAAATCCAATTTTTCTTTTGAAATTCCATTAACAATATTGTTTTTAAAAAATATCAAAAGATTCATTATAAAGTAAAAATGAAAATATTCACAAATAATATAAATTCATATCAAAGAGTTCAAGAATTAATATTGTGTCAATACATTTTTTTATCAATTTTAAATTAAATCTTTATCATCTAATTAATATTTTTAATCTAATTATATCATTTTTCAATTCATTTATTAGAGTTTTGACACAATAACAATACTCAAACAACAGTCATGGTTATCAATCTAAATAAGATTTTTACTTGTTTAAATTGAACTTACTCAACACATTCATTAGATATTAGTAACCATGAAAGTACCCAAAAAAAATTTGCATTTATATTCTATTTGCTATCATGATATTTCTAAACAGTAAAAAGTATGTGATTCAATAATTAGAATGTGTAAGTATTAATATTTCAACTTTAGCATTTAAATTCAAACTAAAATTTTATAAGGAATGTAATTTTACATAATAAATAAAAAAATTTATTACAAGTAATTTGTACAAATTATTTTTAAAAAAATTATGATAGAGATATTTAAAATTGTCTATTCAAATATAATAAGAAAAGATATTTTAACATTTATAGTATAACTCCACATTCCTCTTCATCATAACTATGATAAATCTAAACTAAAAATATATATATATTATGTTTCCATCTTGCATATATATATATATATATGCAAAGATGGAAACTTACTCCAATCAAATATAATGAAGAACATACTTTGAATAATTTATCTGCTCCTTGACAAAGTTGTCTCCCATGCATCACTTGATAATAATATAGTTTTAATCAAAATCCTAATATATTTAATAAAAAATTATATATAATTATCTTGAAATGCTCCAACTACTATATATTGTAATATTACTAAGTTATTTAGATATCTCATATACATGAATGATGTATAAAATAAAATCTCTTACATGACTTTAATTTGAACCTGGTTCAACAAAAGGGTTGTCTCTTCATAATGAAGTTTAAAATTTAATTATATAATATATTGATATACCCATATTTATTAATAAATACCCAAATGTTTATTTATGAAAACCTTAAATAATATTATACAAATTACCGATATTAGTAATACACTTGAAAAACTACTCGGTTTTGAATTTAGATTATTCAAATTATACAAAATAGTTCTAACATAGATATGAGACATTTATGTTCTAAATTTTATACATAGCATTCATTACCTGATAGGGTCAAACCAAACCCCTGTTGACCTTCCTTTATTATCCCAATTGCTAAAGTCCACCTCGAGCCTAGTTCACAATCCCATTCCTACAACCATGGAATGGAATATCAACATCATCTGATCAAGCATGAATCAAGTATCGATATAATTTGGATAAAACAAAATTTTAAATGCAACATGCATAATTAGGCATAATCATTAACTTTAGTGATTAACCATACCAGTTACTTGTAATGATTAAATCATAGTAACTGAACCAAAATCCCATCTATAATAAACAACCAATAACATTATAACAGAAAGCAACATATGCATAAATTAGACAAGTGTCATGTAGAATTCGATACAACATGTTAATAGTCTTTCTAGACAAGCAATAGTAAGTTGGTATCAATTTGGGGCATAACATCCTCCCCCTCTTAAAGAGGAACTATTTCAGTGACTCATCAAATAGCCAAAGAATACATACTATCAAAAATATGTGCTACTTACTAAGTAGCATTATTTCATAGCATTTTCCAAGTCCCCAAATGTGGCAGTGCCCAACATTACCTTGCTAGAATTTCAATTATGACCATTTGGACAACAATGTCTTTCCTTGTATCAAGCTAATAAGCAATGCCCTTCTTAATTTGTCCTTTGCAACACCAGCACAGGTAAAAACTAGGTGCAGTATGCATCTCTTCTAAGATTATATTACACAAGTATCCCAATTTACTTGCAAATTCTCTAATTGCATGCATTACAAGGTTGTTGGTTACAACATAAAATTATTAAAATCAATCATAGATATACTTACCAACCAAATTTTCTCTTACTTTAGTAGATTGCATTGACAAAAGTTATTAATTTCAGTTCATCCACTCCTCAATTTAACCATTTTCAGCCACTAGCATGGTTGTGCAATTAAAATATTCTAGAAATGTAGTGTTCTAAGCTTCTAAAGTTTAACTTAGCTTAACATTCTTGCCCACAAGAGTGCTACCTTCACTTTTTAGAAAGGATTATAGTCATTATTTTGTCACATCTATGCATTAAACACTTAGTATAATTTAGAAGCTTTTGATTCAGAATAATTTTAGTGTCAAAATTATATATATATATATATATATATATAGTCAATGAAGTGTCATTACATAGACCTACAAATTGAAGTCAACATTACAACAGTCTAATCCAATCGGATTGCAACCAAATTTCTGTTTCAAAATTGGAATATTCAACTGAAAGAGTTACGCCTTACGCATAACTTTTATGACATTTTTCACATGTCTTCCCAAAAAAAAATAACAATTCATTCAACATGGTTAATTTTCTTCCAACTTTACCATTCATGGGTTAGTGCAGTATCCTACACCAACCACACTAAACATTAGAGAAGCCATTCTAGGCATGACATGCAACCTTAAGGCTTACAACATATTTTCCATAACTCACAAACTTGAACAATGGTTCATGGATCTCAATCCCACCATCTTTCATCAGCCATTTAAGGGAATTTACCCAAATTTTATCGCTATATCCAATATTTAAGTGGGTACCTAGGATTTCTTATCACATGGCCAGGATTTTACATTGCTCTAATTAAGCACAAGCATAAATTCTAGTCATGCTTTAAAAGAGAATATAATATTCATTCTAGAATATCATTTTTTAGATAAAACACACATTACCTTACACATGAGTACTTCCAACCCATACATGTGCACTTTCAACAAGTACAACCTTGATGAATCTGCAAAAGAGTCCAGCTCATAGGACCAACAGTGCTTCACAATCACTCATTTGAATTCTTAGATTACATCTTATCTTAATCACTCAACCAACTGACATAGGCAACCAACAAGCATAACTAGTTACATGCCCATAATATTCAATTGTGGTTCTAAAAGCTTACCTTCACATCATCCAAGAGCGAGTTAGCATTGAAACAACTTTACCCATCACTGAGCAACATATCCATTCTAATTATTTATAATCAGCTCAAAACCACTCACCACAAGAGTGTCATAACAATTCAAAATTTTGCATTTGAATCCTTATCACAAGCCAATATTGAACAATAGATCAAAATATTCCTATCACAAAAGTTAGAATATGAATTTAGTGTTGCATTAGTATCCTTCTTATCATTCTCAAAATAAAATTAGTCAACATCATAATAATGTTCTGACTGAACCAACTTGAAAACATCAACCATGGTAACTTTCTCCTTGCCAAATTCATGAGAAGAATCATGTTGTCAAAAAAATTATGACTACAGCATGGATGCTAGTGATAAGAACATTTATGCACATTCCAACATGGTTTCAAAATCAATTATTAAGCATAGCAAGTGTGAGAATACTACAATTATAGGTATTATCAAACATACTAACATACCATCATGTTCCTTCCAGTTGTCATAAAAAATGACAACATCATCAAACATCAACATCACCTGCTGAGGTATCACTAAATTTCTACCTACACTAGGCATTGAGTATGTTGGATGCACAAGTTCTAACAAATTTTGAAAGTTATGATGGTTAACTAAATCCATCATCTGATATAAAATGCTCAGCCCTAGGGGTCTTATGCATAATGTTTCCCAAGGAAGGGTATGTTCCAAAAAATCCTATCATTCCATTTACATGCATCCAAGAAGGCTACCAACAAATATTCATGTCTCATAGATTGGATGGCTTGCGATAGTCATTATAAATAAATATCCCCCAAGCTTGTTGACTTTCCTAAACATGTTAATATTATTCACCCCATTAAGCCCTCCAAGCTTGAGTCACACCCTTGGACCTATCAATGATAGTATACCTCAACATCATATGATGGATTGCTCATGCAACCCATCAACGGACACTAAGATACATTCTTCTTTGATTCTAACGTCAAGCTTCTATCGCTACTCTTCTCATTGACTTGTTTTGACAAGTCAATGATTGACTAGCATTACTTGTTTAGAAACAACATAACTCTGGGAAAGGGTGGACTTAGCCAAGGATCAAGGTAATTATCAAAAGTTTTTTAACATAATATCTATTTTCAAACAGAATCTAATTACTTCCATCCCTTCAAAGTTATGGAAAAATATGTTGCTTTATTTAACCCATAAGAGGTTGAAGCTTTTAATAGGCTCACACTTTTATTCTAAAGTGAAACATTCTTATTTTAGTTCATTGCATAATAAATCACATTGGTCCTTATAAATAGGACCCCCAATGGTCATCAATAACCACTCGTGTTTAACAAATTTACTGGCTCAAAATACTCCTTCATAATCAAAGATTTCCAAGTGTTGATTTACCCAAGTAAATTAGATACTCTCACCCCATCTATCCCTCTAGATTTAAGCCAATCTCTTGGTCTTCCCAAGGTTATAATGTCCTAAGCATCTACTGATGACTTGCCCATACAAGTTAAAAATATATAGCAAACATCATTTCCCTATATTCCAAGGTGTAACAATTATCACAAGTCTCTTATTGACTCACCCATACAATTCAATAGTCAACATGTGATTCTTGCCATGACATAACTCGATTTGGGAAGGGTTGACCCAACCAAGGCTACAAGTAGATATCATAGTGTTGCTACAAAAAATTATAGATTTTTACACATTAAGAATTTATAGTACCTTAGTAATATAGAATAGATCACTCATCCATTCTATTTTAAGATAAGAGTATCTTTGGACTATCAATTCATATCCAAATCAAATGAGACTTTACTAGCTTCATGATAGAAAAACTTCATATCCCAAAGTTTCCTACAGTAGAAACAATGTTCTGATACCAGATGAAATAACCCCAAATAATATTCATGAGATTTCTTATCAGAGTGCAAAATAGAATAACATGTAAGGCTCATTACACAACTCCATGATGCATAATTCATCATTATAGTTCTGTACAACAATGTGTAAATAACCAAAATCATGATAGATCATAAAACAAGAATAGAAGAATCATCATACTAAGCTTTTGCTTATACATTATTTATAATAATTTTAGATCATCTAGAAAATGTTAGAGGATAGTTACTAAGATAATGCGACATAAGCCCTTAAAACATTATAACCTTTTCATATTTGCATAAGCAAAGATCAGTTCTAGTATTACCCCCATTAGATCATTGTACCATGGTCCATAGTTCTAGAGGTCAATTCACCCATATTCTTGTACTTAGTGAATGCCATCATATAACCTATAGCTTCATCATATGGGAAGTGATTATCATTATAATTAGATAACCACATTCCTATTTACCAACATGAATTATTTAGACTTCACCATGCAGTAATGCACACACTAAAAAATGAACATAGTATCACTAACAATCTAATCAAACAAGTAGGAACTAAACCATAAAGATCTATCATCTAGTATATAATGAATGCCACGAGTATGATAGACCAGCAACAAAAGTGATACCACACTGAGATTATATGAATAAATCCTTGACCTTATGATCCTCACACCATATGGTCCCTTCTATTCCTTTACTCAAGAGTAAGTCACAATTTAACCAACCAAATAAACAATAAATTATTAGTAATTAATTTTGTTATTAGACCATTAGCGATCTTAGTGAACTATCCCAGCTATGGGCTATACTTATGAATAGATAGCTACTAAATCACACCTTGATCTCACATGGTCTCAAGATGACTAAACATGCATCCCAAATAATAATTTTCCAAGCCTAATTAACACATCCAGGTTTACAACTTCTACCAAAAGTCCTACTATATTATTTAATACCTAATGTTCCAACAATAGAGTAAGGAAACTTAATCGTAATTAAAATTGTAGTAATCCATGCTTGAATTAAAATAGGGCATGTAATATAAGCTACTATGATGATGATAACTACTGAGATTATCTAAATTGTAATTTTTGGCTTAGTATCCTCACACCATATCCCATAACAACCATGAGCATAACACTTAATATTACCACTTCTTAATTCCCCATAATCTACAGTAG